>VANL01000093.1:0-71339 GCA_006352455.1 Brachionus sp. 'Tiscar' | reverse complement strand
CTCTAAAATATCTCTATTTTTTCTTCAAAATAGTTCAATTTATAAAGATTTTTTAAAGAATCTTTAAAGATACTACAAAAAATCTCTAAAAAATGGTTGACTGGGCTTGTTCCAAACTCATGTTAAAAAGATGACTTAATTCAACTTAAGTCTCATAAGGGAGATTTTTTAACATTAAGTTGTGGATGTGATCTATACCAGATCCTGCATCTTCTTTTAACTTTTTTAAAGAGCATGTAATTTCTGAAACAGTAATTGGTTCAATCAGATTATTTAGTACATGATTTTTTAGGAAATCTGAGATTTTATCTGCTATTTCAGTATAACTCTCAGATAAATCTAAATCTAAATGAGGACTAAAAGTTGTCTTTAAGATGTTTCCGAAGATTTCTCCTTTATCTTTATCTATATTGAACCATTTTCCGTCTTTAATTAACATGGGAATTTGCCTCGAACATTTCTTTGATCTAAATTTATTTATTTTTCTCCAAAATGGTCTACTCGATAATGGGTTTTTTCCCATTTCATTAATAAACTCTTGCCAGTTTTGGTTCCAAAAATCCTTTAAGTTTAAACATAACTAATATATTAGCTTTATTATTGATGTCATTTTTAGAGAAAGACATCTTGTTTTCTGAAAAAGTCTTAATCAATAAGAGTAAAGAACTAAATTCTACATCATCAATGAATTCGGCTTTTCAAACTCAGCTGTTTCGACAATTTTATCTAATAAAGAAAAAATTGTAGAAAATTATCAAAGCAGTACCGTTCAACCAGATAGTTAACGAATTAGAAAAAGCAAATATCAAGATTTAGAAGACGCAATCGATATGTGGTTTAACGATGCAAAATCACATCGAATTAGAAAAGGAAATTGGCAATAGAGTCCAACTTAAGCAATCAAAAATATCAACTTTTTTAAAATACAATTAATTTTTTGTTATCATTATCAATAAATATTTTTTTCTCTTTGAATAAAATTCAATTTTTCGCTTAATAATAATTAATTTTGGAACCAAAAGTTTTTTTTTATTTTTCTCCCATTCATTCATAATGGAAACCTCTATATAACGAACGCATTTTTTTGGAAAGGAGCGATTCGTTATAACGAGGTTCGACTGTAAATAAAAAGATAAAATTTAGAACATTATTTTATATTGATAATTAATAACTAATTGCAATTTTTATCAATAAGAAATTTTTAATACATCGCCATCATTATTTAAAATTAAAAAAAAATCAGTGAGTAAGTTTTCTAGTTCTTTATTTAAATATTAGAATAAAATTCAAACAAACAAAAAAAAAATGAAAAAATTATCACCGTCTAAATAAAATACATTTAAACAAAATTCTTTCAAACGATTTTCTAAAGTCAATATTGAAAACAGTGTAAATAATTGGGTTAAGAGCTGAATTGACATATCCAAGCCAAGTGAGAAATTCGAAAAGAC
This sequence comes from Brachionus sp. 'Tiscar', assembly GCA_006352455.1. NCBI lineage: Eukaryota > Metazoa > Rotifera > Eurotatoria > Ploima > Brachionidae > Brachionus > Brachionus sp. 'Tiscar'. The sequence continues at coordinate 69,888 of VANL01000093.1, read as the reverse complement.
CATAGCCATTAGTGAAATAATCAAATGATTGAAGTAAATAAACAATAAAAAAAGGAAACCAACAAATTGTAAACGCTCCCATAATTATGCCAAGGGTTCTTGCAGCGCGACGTTCACGTGTCAATGAAATTTTTTGCCGCTGCTTTAGAGTCGTGCCCGAAGTGGCCGGATTACGAATCCAGGTCGAACTGTTCATCGGATTGTGACGATTTATCTCACCACCAGCAGCATTTAATTCAAATTGTTTTACTTTTTCTAATTCGTTTGGACTCACTTCTTCAAAATCATTCCGTACCGTATTTATGCCAATCGAAACTTTGATTACACTTTTTTTTTCATTCTTATTAGTGTCGCAAGTGTCGACTTTTTCCGGCGAATTGAGACTGCTATCATTTCTAGACTTGTCACTAAGTCGATTAAAAGCCATAGTTTTTTCCTCCGTCTCTTTGTTCTCCTCAAATTGTCGCTTTTTCGAGCTCTTTGGCTCATCAGCAGTTTCTGTTTGTTCAAAAGTAGCACCCATAGTTTGATTAGAATTTATCCTAATCAAACTTTTACTCTTTTCAATACAACAGAAACATTTGACATTTTCGATTCGATTTCGGTATGATTTTCTTTTCTCATTGTTTGGATAATTAGACGAGGATTTGGCAACAGACTTGGCCAATTTTTTTGCCGCTTTGGCCCGTTCGTGCAAACGACGCTTAGTCTCCAAATAAATTCTAACATAGACAAATGTCATTATAAGCAATGGAACGAAAAACGTGCCCGAAGACGAATAGAAGCGGTAGAGCTTATCATGGGGTATGTCACAGACTATTTCGTCGTCTGCTGCAGTTGAATTTTTGAAACTCTTCACAATACGTATGTAATCACTGTTTGAAGATGATTCCGAGTGAGCTTTGCGAACTGTTTTCATATTCCAAATAATAACTGGGAGAGAGATTACAGCACTTAGGCCCCATGCGATTATGATCATGATCATTACGCGTTTTAGTGTACGCTTTTGAGCGTATTTAATACTGTCTTTGATGGCCCAATAGCGGTCCAGAGCTATGCAGCAGAGGTGAAGAATAGATGAAGTGCATAGAAGGATGTCTAGGGTGAGAAAAAAATGGCACACAAATGTGCCAAACAGCCATTTTCCATTGCTTAAAAAGTAGGAAACGTGAAATGGCATCACAAATATAGCCACAAATGTGTCTGCTAGTGCCAGTGATACGATAAATATGTTTTGAACACTTTGCAGTGGTCTGTATGTAAAAACTGACAAAATAACAAGGATGTTTCCAAAAATGCATGTAAAACATATTAATAAAAATACACAACCTTTTTTTGTTAATTAAAAATAAAAATTTTAGACAAATTTCATCATTTTTTAATTAAATTTTTTTTCATTTAAATTAAAATAAAATAATACTTTGTGAAATTTACACAGAAATGTGAGTTAGAATAAATAGCATATCTTTAAATATCTAAATGTCATTGAGAATTTTGGAACAAAAAAGCAAGAACAAAAAATTTAAATTGTAATAACTTTTTTTCCTTTGGTCTAAAACTGGTTCTACAAAATGTATCATTTGAAACATAACATGTATCATCTAAAATTTAATCTCTGCAAAATCTCTACAATTAAATTTTAATGATTTTTTAATACATATACTATTTTGCAGATTTGCATAGTTTTTGCAGAGATCAAATTTCGGTGATACTTGCTATGTATCACATGATGCATTTTGTAGAACCAGCTTTAGACCAAAGGAAAAAATGTTATTACAATTTAAATTTTTTTTTCTTGCTTTTTTGTTCCAAAATTCACAAAGCCTATCTAAATTAGTGTTGGGTACCGTGAGCGGCGGCCACTAGACAGTCAAAAGTTTATGTTGGCCGTTTTGATGGCCGAGTGTAAAAACAAACCTTTAAAAAATTTTAAATATGAAAATTTGATAGAGAAAAGAATTGAGTGTTAGAAAAATCGGATAGTTTTAGGGAAAAAAGAATTTTTACCTCGCGGCCATCTAAACGGCCAACATCAACTTTTGACGGTCTAGTGGCCGCCACTCACGGTACCCAATACTAATCTAAATACCCCAAAGATCCGAAAGCTATTTTAGACAAGATTAAAAATTTATGCTTTAAAACTTTAAATTTCAAGTTTAGATTAAAATATAAAACAATTATTTTTTTAAATCAATTTTTAAGTGAGTTAATAATTTAAATTTATAAAATTGGTGAATAAAACAAACTAAAAATTTAGTTTCGAAAATAAAAATTCTAGATTATAAAAGAAGGTTAATTTCAGGCCAAAATTGGTTTTTACAGATCAGCATTTTCGGCTCATGTGTTCTTTCAATCTAAAAAATAGCACTTACAAAATTTGCTATTTTTTTTTTTTAAGTTGTGAAGACTAAATAAATTTAAAAAAAAATTTAAATTTAATTTTGATGCAGGAGAAGCAGACCTCGATGTAAAAATCTTAGTAAGCTATCTTAGTAAAAATCGAAAGAAAAAAAAAGACCAAAAAAAATTAATTCACAGTTAAATAAAATTTTCATACGCTGTGAAAGCTAAATATTAGGTTGTAGAAAGTGTTTTCTCATCATTTTTATTGTCAAAATTCTTCACCGGTCAAATATTTTTTCATTTAGTCTCAATTCGATTTCGAAAAAAAACTAAATAAATTATAAAATTTTTTCTAATCTTATTTTTTAGTAATGAAAAATTTATTCTCAACAATGAGGTATTGTGAATTTAGAAAGCAAATTGAAAAAAAAATTCTTCTTTTTTTGTTAAATCAAAATTTTACTTAATTTGGTTACTTTAAAAAAAAAGAAAATAAATTTTTTATATTAGGTAGAAAAAATGCAACAATGTATGCTCACTAAGTTGCACTAAGTACATTTTAAAATACATTTTATTCAAGCAAATTTTGATTTATCAAAAAAGGAAGAATTTTATTTCTTTTTGTTTCAAAATTCACAATATCCTACAAAACAAATTAATCTTATTTTATTTCTTTTTATGGGTCTATTGCAATATGTGACCAGCAGGTCACTTAATATATGACCATTGATTCCTACTTAATTATGTGATCAGGACTGTTCACCTATTAAGTGACCAGCTAATAAGTGACCAAAAAAAATTAAAGATTAAAAAAACATGGTCACTTAAATTTTTTATTGGTCACCTAATAAATTTTTATTAAATTATTTTAAACAATACGAAAATCAATAATAAAATTCAAAATTGAAAAAGTTGACTAAATTTTGCTTCCTTTTTTTAATTTTCATAAACAAAAATTTCTTAATAACTTTAAGTATCATCAGAAAATATTGTCAATGTTGAGGATTCTGTTTCAGAACCAAGTACTAAGCAATTAACTATAATGACTAATAATCCTGTATCTAATGTTTATGATGGTGATTCTGAGAATGATGCTGATGAAGTTGACGGTAATATAATATTCGAGAATGAAGCTAATTTTGTTCGAGACGAATCTAGTGAAAAGGTCAATACTAGTATTTATGAAGGAAACAATGTAAGATCGTCGGATGAAGAGAAATATAGACGCCGATATCATACAACTATTAGTGATCGTGTAGAGGCAATAAATAATAAACTTGAAACAATAAGTTTATCAAGTGTCAAATATAAAAGCTTGCAATACGAGATTGATTCATTAAATGAACCAAAAAGTTCAAAAGAAACACTTCAAACTGTGAATAAGAATTTAAGTGGTAAAAAAAATCCGGTAGAATGTCCACATTGTGGAAATTATTTCGAAATGGGAAAGGGTTTAAAATTACATATTTCAAAAGAACACTAATTTTTTTAGTTTCTTTATTTGGTCACATAACATAATAACTGGTCACATATTTTAATAAACTTTTTAATATTAATCTTTTTTGAAATCTTTGGTCACTTATTTACTGGTCACTTAATAGGTGAACAGTCCTGATCACATAATTAAGCAAGAATCAATGGTCACATATTAAGTGACCAGCTGGTCACATATTGCAATAGACCCCTTTTTATTTGAATTAAAATCAAAACTATTTTTTGGAATTTTAAATTAAAAGTTTAAAGTTTGTATCCAAGTAAATTGCCATTTACTTTTGAAGCCAAATTTTTACACATTAAAATTAGTTAGCCTTCTTCAGGAGAAGTAAAAATTTAATTCATTTATGTCTTATTAATTCATAAAAAATGAATAATGATCTTAAAATCTAAATATATATTAACATATTTTGATAGAGTCACATATATTATTTATTACTCTACATTATTAATTTATAAATTAATAATGTAGAGTAATAAAGAAGAAGATTATTTAGATAGAAATCATTTCTAATTTAAAGATGAACAAAATCAATGATGCTTGAATTTTTAGGGAATTTACCTAAGCCTCAATTTAGTTCCAATAATACCATCAATATCAAATAAAGTAGTCTGTAAGTGAGTTAGATTTTTAATAGTTGAAAAAAAAACAAAAAATACTTGATAAACTTTGCAATCTAGCACTTATATTGATTATCTCATTTTTCTAGGTTTTTGTTCTTGTCTTTCCTCTCAAAACTTATTTACGAAATATTGAAATTTTGAAAATATTGAAACAGAACTCTTAATTGAAAATTTAAATTTTCAACCAATTTTACTAGAAAATAATAATTAAGCCTCGAAACAGCATAAATATTAAAAATATAAATCAAGGAAATAAGTTCATTCAGCAAACATACAAGTTATCATTGCTAAATTTTTGCAGTTCATAATAAAAAATTTTTTAGTACTAAAAATCATTGAATTAATTTAGCAATGAATTCACTCAAAAAAAATTAGACTTTTTAATCTTGAATAAAAATTGCTTTATTATTTTTTCTCAATAAACTTTTTTAATGAATAAATTAGTAAAATAAATTTAACTTTGAATGTTGGTTTTTTCATTTTTTTGTTTGTATGGTCAAGAATTAACTTAAATAGCTATGTAAATTTTCTTGTCAATACATAGACCATTATTTATCGTTATATCAAATGATCATAATTAATAAATAATTGACGAAAAAAGTTTTAAATTTATATTCCTATAAAAAATTGTAAAGAATTTTAAAAGTGATGAATAAGCATATTTTTGCATAACATAAAGTTTATTGATCCTATATAAAAAACACTTAAAATCATGGTTAAAGCCTCGCATTTAAACATGATTTAGTTTGATTCATTAATTAAAAAAATAATCTTTCTAATAAGAAAATTTAATTTTTATTATCAACAATTTATTTTTGATTATTTACGTTTAAGATTTTATCTAAAAACATCTTAAACATTTAAACACCACCATGTTCGGCTAGAAATGAAATATTTTAAATTAAAATTTTAACAAATCCAAGAGCTAACCATTTAAATTTTATCTTGAAAAGAATGAAAACTAACTTATTAAGCTAGATTAATTCGCAAATTTGATTAATTGCAGACTGCTCTGGAGAAAAATTGCTTCTATATTAAATTATTAAAGTTTGATAAAAGTCTATCAACTCAACAACTCAAGAATTTAATATTCGTTATAAGTTCTTCTTTTTTATTAATCAAACCAAGTTCTAAAATAATCTTTTAAACTTTAAACAAAACAATGATTTTTTAAATTCTCTTTAAAAAATGAAAAATTGAAAATTCTTAATTAGATAACAAAAATAAACTTTCTCAAAGAGTTTGATAATTTTTTTAAATTCATTTTTTCATTAATTTCAATAAAAATAAAATAAAATTGAAAAAAATTGGAAAATTTTCATTTGATTTTTAGATTGATTTTTTTTGATTAAGTTTTTAAAATAAAAATTTCAATTTGAAAATTTAAAATTTTTTTTCTTATACACTTTTAGGAGCAAAAAAACTTACATATTAAAATCGTGATTAAAATATCAAATTTGTTGACAATTTGAACAAATTTTGTATCCAAAAAAGTTGAATTTGTGTCTTCTACGGCACTTTTAGACTTATCTTGATTACTTGTTTGTGGTGCGTTGTCAAAAACAATTGAAAATTCAGATTGATGGTAATCAGTCTGTCGGTTTTTGCTCCAGCATATTGTGACCGATGCAAAACAAATAACAAGAATTGCCAAGCTTTCTCTTTTCATTCTTTTTACATTAAGTTCTCATTATAGACAAAAAATATCTAGAAAATAAATTAAAAATTAGTCTATTAACTCCCACCAATTTTCATCCAGTAACGAGATCTATTAAATAAGCAAAAACTTGTTATTCCATTAATTGTTTTTTTTTAAATAGTTTTCTATTGTTTTTAAAAATACTTTTATGATTTAATATGCTAGTAGAATATTAAATAGATAGTAAAAACAAATTTAATTTGGATTAAGTAAAAATAAGCGAAGATTAAAATTTTTGAAAAAATATTATGAAAGAGATTTGCTAGTGCAAAATATGACAATTTTTTTCCATTTTAATGACATTTTTAAAACACAAATTTAATTATTTTTCATGCTCATATTTATTTGCAAAAATCGATTAGTGATTAGATAGAGAAGCTTTAAAAACTGAAATCAACGTTACTAGAAATGATAGTTATAACGTCATTTAGACATGCAAGGCTTTTTTTCAGTTACTTGATTAAAAGCTTCATTTTTGCTTTTCTGCTCGAGAGTTAATTACTTTTTTTTGTCTAAAACATTTTCTGCAGTATTGAATAAAAATGTAGCTGGGAATCGGAAACTTGATCAGATATATATTTTTTTTTAATGAAGACAAAAGAATTCATTAGTGTGTCAAGAACTTGAAACAGAGCATATTTAAGCTCGGTGTCGGATGAACACCATCAAGCTAAGATGTTTTTTTTTAAGAAAAAATTCATTTATTTAAACTAAAAATTTACTGTAATTATGAAATAAAAAATCTGTTAATTTATTGAAATATAAAATTGATTAGATAAGTGCTTTTGAATTAAAACAATAGGTTTGTTAGCACAGACTGATTTTTTAAATAAGAGAAAACAATTACGAACTAGATAATTTATTTTATTCATTTAAATAAATATTTGAATAGTAATTTTTAATTTTTGATTTACTTGTAAAATATTGAAAATAAAAACAAAAAGAAATAATTTAAAATCTTTTTGTTAACTCAAATGTTTGATGAAACCAAATACGATTTGTATTTAAATTTAATATGATGGCTTTGAATTTGATATGAAATTCAATAAATTTAAAATAAATACACTGCTTCAAATTTTGATCACTTGATAAAAATTAGATCAGATTAATTAAGTTCACTGAGAAAACTGCTTTTCTTACAATAATTCAATGAATAATAAAAATATAATTTTTTGTTTTTTCAAGTAATTACTTTATGTAACTACATTGAAATGATTTAAATGTAATTTAGCGAAAAATAATTTGCATTTTGTTAGACTCCACTTAAGTTTTTAAAATGAATTAAACAAATAAAAAAAAACAATCATTTTCAATCTTGTTTATTTCGTTTTTAAAACTCCATTGATTTAATTGATTTTTTTCTAGTAAAATATTTTAATAGCAAACTTAAAGTTAAAAAAACTTAATTGCAATTCGAATAGATTTAAGAAATTTAGATTGATGATGCTCTTCAAGTCTAATCATAATAATCAGGGATAATTTCGGATCGGGTGATTAGCGTTGAATATTCTGAACGTAGAATTTTGCTTTTTAAGATAGAATTTTTTGCTTTATTAAATAAATTGCGGAAGAGTGATAATTAATTTATTTTCTGTTTAAATAAAAATAAGCTTATTTTAATACAAAATTATCAAAATTATTTCCTTAAATTTTTTTAATTTACGGAAATATATACTTTGGTTAATTCAATTTGATCAGCTTAAGAATTCAAAAATCTCATGCAACATTTGTGGTCTGTTTTATTTATAATTTTGATTAATGGCATCGATGCACGCTGACGATGCTGAGATCTATGTGCGTATTTAGGCTCGCAACAAGATGAAAATTAAATGTTAAATAAACAACATGTTAAATAAATACATCAGGAAGATATATTAATATTTAATAAAAAATTATGAAATGTGATTTAAGACTTTTTTCTTTCATGCAATTCACCCTAACAAAACTAAATTATTCAACTTAAACAGACTTGAGAGAAGAAACTGGCTTAAGAAAACTTAAATTAAATGGTAAAGATTGGTTTGTGGAAAAATGAAGTAAAAGAGACTAAATATTCAACAATCAGAAAATTAATTTTATTGACTTGATAAAAAATTCACTTAATAAAAATAATTGTCTTAATAAAATTTTACTTCTCTTTAGTAACTTATTATTCGACTGGTAATTTTTTTCAGTTTACCGAGTAAAAAAATTTTTCACTTGAAAAATTTCTCATACAAAAATGTGCAAGCTTTCAAATCAATATAAGTATTAAAAAAATATTAAAATTAAATTTTAGAAATTTTGCATAAGAAGTTTTTGTAGGAGAAAAAAATTTTTATCGGTTGATTCATTTTCAACCCATATAGACTTCTTTTTGATAATATAAAAATAAAATTTAAAAAATAACATGGAAAGACAATGAACTTATTTTAAAAGTACACTATTTTTATCCTAACAAAAAAAGTGTCCTTTTGTGTACTTTTGTTATGAAAGTTTTTTTTTACTAACAAAAAAAGTGTTCTTTTCAGTACTTTTGTTATAGAATTATTTTTTCCTATCATAAAAAGTGTTCTTTTGTGTACTTTTCTGTCCTTTGGATATGAAACTTTTTTTCCTAGCAAAAAAGTGTCCTTTTTATAAATTTTTTCTTTATTTCTTCATTTGTACCTTTATAATTAACCTTTTATGGTTCCAGCATTTAATGTGGAACCTCTATGGTTTAAAAATATGTTTATTGTCTATCCGTGAGTATATCACATTATGCAATGAAAACAAGTTTACAAATGTACACAAAAGGACACATAAGGAAAGTAAATTAAAAAGTTCATTGTCTTTAGCTCAAAAATAAAAGTTTAACCAAGTAAAAAACGCTTAAAGAAGTGAATGATTTTTTATTATTTTTTTTAAATTTACAAAAAAATTTCAAAGATAAATATTTTTTAATTTAATTTTTTTTATTTTGAAAATAAAAAGTTTTAGAAATTTTTAGAAAAGTGAAAAATGTAAGGTTTTTGCTATTTTCTTTTATGAACTTAAAAAATTATCATCGTTCAAAGCTTTTTTTATTCTAATTAAATTTTTATATAATAAATAATTATATCAGAAACTTTTTTCTTGAAACAATTTTAATTTTCTTATCAAAAATATTTACTTAAAATATCGTCAACTTGCAAGAAGCTTAGAATAAAATAATAGTCTTTAAATGTGCATAGCTCACAAACAAATAAATGAATCAAAATTGTTCTATAGAAAAATAATCAAAACTAAAATTGATCTAAAATTTTCATTCATTATTTTTAGATAATTTTTGAATTGTAAATTTAAATTACAAAATAAAAAATAACACTTAAAATCTCTAGTTTGTAGATATTTATTTATCTACTTGAACAAATGCAGATTTACCGGCCACAAACATGATTCACTAAGTTAAGAAAAAGCTTGAGAAAAAATGAATGGGGTATAAAAAAATATGCCCATTTTTAATTGACATATTTTTTTAAATATGATATAAATAAATAATTCAATTTATGAAAGAAACATTTTTATAAAAAATCTAAAAACAAACCATTCTGTTTTTACATTGAAAAAAAAATTAGAATTAGTCCGAGTTTGATTAGTTTTCAATTTTGTTTCCTACATTATTTTAACAACTTTTTTTTCAATTTTGGTCTCAATAAAACAAAACCTCATAACAGTGTCTTGAATGAATTTTTCAAGACATTGTTCTAGGAACTTGAGGGATTTCAATTTTTATTGATTTAACACATCATTATGTTCTATTAAAGCATATAAAGAAATAATTTCTTATTAGTTAGAATTTGATAATTTTGTTGTATATTAATTTAATATTCTTTAAAATTTGCGTGCTCAAAAACATAAATCTGAATTTATTGTTTTTAAAAAAGGAACCATCATTCATTTCCAGATAGTAAAAGACTGGATGCTTTTATTTAGAAAAACGACTTACAAATTTAATTTGGGAAAAAAAATTGAAAAATTCCAGACACTCGCATTACTAATGTATCAAATTTTGCCGGAGGGAAAAACGACCTATTTAGTTTTATAATTAATTTTTTATTCAAACTTATTAACTTTTGTATGTCATTTTTATTTGTAACTATTGAAGAGAAAGCTTTTGAGATTTTAAAAAAAATGAAATTTTTTTATTTTTATTTTTTGTTTAAATAACTGTAATAATGAATAGTTTTTTAAATTTACTTGGTCAATTAATCAAACATGTTTGAAAATTTTAAAATAATTAAAATAATTTTTAAGTTTTTTAAATAAAAAAGTATACTGTAGAAGATGAACGTCTACAGCGTTTAATTTCCAATTATGATTCTGATAAAAAGTTAGAATTCTTGAAAAATTTAGCTTTAATTTTGATTAATATATCAATTAAAAGACGTATTTTCTTCAATTATTTTCTATTTTTTTGTAAAAAAAAATAATTAATTGGCACAATTTAATTTTTTTTGCTAAATTAAAAAATGCTTTTTCTTTAATTGGCGATTTTTACCTTGCTATTTAAATACTGTGCTTTTTTTAGACTTGCTTTTTTAATTTGATCCCTTCTTAAGGACATGTAAAAATATATTTAGTTGTTCTTATAGCTTTCAGCTACAACCGCCACAACGAGATTAATTATCACAAACAGCATATACAAAATCAAGTTAGTTCAATTGCCAGAGAATTAAAAAAAATATTTATCAATGAAAGTTTTATGAAATAAGTTATTCTTTATATAAAATGATCAAATTAAATGATATAACCCATAATTAATTAGTGATATTGTTGAACTACTAATTGATCAATTTGAGAGTTTCTTTAAAATCCCATTTAGGTCAGCCTAATTTAATTTAATCAATTTTTTTTTGTAAAATTTTAAAAAATAAAAAAAAGTTTTAGGATAATTTTTAATTTTATTTTAAATGATCCTTCTGGAATTAATAAAAAAAATAATTATTTTGAAGCATATATTCGGATCTATATTGATTATTCTTATCCTTTAGGATATATTTAAAATATTAATCTCAATTAATTACATTAGATGTCAGCTAGTCGGGAATTTTCTAAACACCCTTTGCTATTCACAGCAACATTATTTTTACGGCTTATCTAAGTTTAAACTAAAGCTCTATGGAATTAAAATAAACTTGAAACAATTATCATTGAGAAAGTTTTTTTAATTTTCATGCAAATTTACGACTCAAAGGGATTAATTTCCAAGGTTAATTCCTAAAAAGCTATAATGACTAAAATATGTACAATTAAGAATTTTGAAAATTCGTCAATTTGTTTTTCGAAATTTTTTTTAAAATAATTATTTGAAATTTTACCTATTTATAAATTAGAAAAACTGAACTTTCTCTTCTACTTTAACAAAAAATCGAGAATTTATGATAGAACTATTTCTTGATAATACAACCTGATTTATTAATTCATCAACAAATAATTGTATTTAAGAAAGTAATTTATTTTAAAAATTCTGTTGGAAAAAAAATTAATCAACATTACAAAAAACTATCATAATTGTATTTGAACTTTTTGAATAAATTTTAAATGGCACAATAGCTTCTACGCCAAATTTTTAGCGCTTCATCTTTCTAAATTGTTTAAAAAAAATCTAAGCATTTGAAAAATAAAAAAACTTGAATTAAAATAAAAATATTAATTTAATAATATTAATTAATTTGAGATATTGGTGTTAAGTAGTTTAAGTAGATGTAAATCTTTCTTTAGTAAAAGTAGAATGAAAATAATTTGAAATCTTATAAATGACAATGGCATTTAGAGAGAAAATTTAGCGGAATGGAAAACTATTTTTTTATTTAACAATAAGTAGGAAATCCAGCTAAAATTGAAATTAAAGTAAAATGCTTTTGATTAAGTTGAAAATAAAAAATGAGTCTTTGATTTAAAATTTATGCATTTTAGAAAAATTAACTTTTATACAAAATTAAAGTTTTTATTTTTAAAATAGTTCAATCTAAGATGTTCTTGGCACAATTGAATTTTCAATTAAGAGCTTGATTATGTTTCAAAATTTGCTTCGTCTAATCAAACAATATGGTTATTTGATTGATTAAATTTTCGAAGAAAAAAATATTTTTTTTTGGAAAAAAGTGTTCTAATCATGAAAATCTTTTATTTATTTTTTTGCTCAAAATTCTATACGAAATTAATCCCGGATTTTGAAACACATATTTTTTGATTAAAAAAAAAAAATTTTATCAATACATTGATAGGCCAAATATGCTACAATTCTCATTGTCTTAATAAAAAAAATGAAGCCTATCTTTAAAATTTAAAAAAAAATATTTTTGAACAAATTGATGTTAGTGATATATTTGAATAAAATAGCTTAAACTACTCGGTTTTAGTGAAAAATGTAGAAATAATTCAAAAAAATAGAGAGAGCTTTAATCTCTTGAGTCAAAATTTATAAAAATTAGCAGCATTAAACAAAAACCATAATTATTGTTTTGTGCATGAGTTTTATATTAATTATTTATTCCACGTCAAAGTCGAATTCAATTCAACTTAAATAATGGTAATACTTGGTTCTAATTTATGGTTTTTTAAATTATCTCGTCTTAATTAAATATACATTTATTAGTGAATGAGAAAAAAAAATCTAAAATTTCCTAATTTGCCTTATCATTTAAAAATCTCTTTTGATTAAATTTCATTTTTATTTAATTAATATTAAGCTCTTCAAAATTCAAAATTTAAATTATATAAAAAAATGAACAGTCTTAAATTTGCATTTACGTATTCAGATTGAAAGCACTTAAAAATAAGTTATTTGAATCTCTAAAATTTCTTAAAACATTAAGAGAAAAATCGATTAATAGGCTTTAAAACACTCGTCCGTTTCTAATTTAAGCATGATTTTGATAGCTTGAATAACAACTCCATTTAATAATTTTATTTGTTTTCAACTTAAATACTATATGAGATTTAAATCTAAAAAAAAGAAAATAAAAATTTATTTGATTGACAGCAAATTAAAAGATGTTTTTAATAGTTTAATTATTTAAAAACTTAACTTTTTATCCAAGTATTTGACAAGAACGCAGCCGCTCTAAGGCAGTAGAATACAACTGCTCTTTTTTCCTCACATATTAATCTTGTTGAATTAAATCCTTCAGATTGGTCTTATTATTAAAGTGCTTGAAAAAATGTCTGCTTGTCGAGGGCTTCGCATAAGCAAGTGGAAGAATTTCGATATTCTCGAAAGTTTAGCAAATTTTTCTAAGCTCTTGTGCGGATTTAACTTGTGTGCTGTAATTAAACTTAAATAAACTTTTCAAAATGTATTAATCAAAATTCGCTTGATGAAATAGGATACAAAACATGAGCCAAAAATTTGAATAAATATTTATTGAAAAATTATTAAAGATTATTTACAATTTTGTATAATAAATTTCAAAATTAATTTTTTTCCTAATGTCAAACTCGATGATTATCATTTTTGAAAATATTTGGAAAATTGAGGGCTCTAAATTTCAAAAAATTCATGCCGAACATTCTTCTTATTTCTTATTTTTTACTTTCTATCAAATCTATTATTTTTTAACAAATTTTCTAAATAAAATTTAATATTTTTAAAAGCCAAATTTTTTTTGTATTTCGTTTATATGATAGTTTGTTTACACAAGCAAGAAGCTATTCTAAATTCATGAAGCATTTGTTGCTTTTAAAGCTGATTAACTTTAGCAGAGTTTTTTATTTCTTCCGTTTACTATTTAGCAAAAATAAATTCAAAGCAAAAAAAAAGCGAATACTTTAAAAGATAGAGAAGCTATATTCAACTATTCATGATTAAACAAAAAAAATTTTTTTTTGATAAAATTATAAAAATAAACTAGATTAGTTTTTTCGAATTATTTAGAATCTAAGAATATTTTAAAGAACGCCTGTGGATTAAAAAGTACAAGTGTTATACGATAATTGGAAAACAGCTCGAGTGCCATGGGCAAGTGCTGAGAATGCTAGCAGTCATAGTCATTCGAACTGTACACGTCAAGGGAAAAATGCAAAAATTAGAATTTCGTTAAGAAATGGGTAAACAGTTTCAACTTAGGAAAAATTGCGGTGTAGATGATGCAGTAACCTCTGTGTGAGATCGGAGCTGTTGCTCTAAAATATACTGGAAAAGGAGATGAGCGCCTCCCCATTATCCGCTAGGATAGAAAAAGGATAATAATTTAAAAAATGATAAAATAATTTCATTTTAAAAAAAAATGTCAGATTTCGCTTGATGAATTAGGATTAAACTTAAAATAAATTTAAATTGGATTTTACATAATATTTTCAATCAAATAATTGTTTTAAAAAAAAAAATTTTTTTTCTGTTAATAAATGTAAGGAATAAATTTTTTTGTATTATTATTTTTTTCACTTATTTTTGGTACATTTATAAAAAGTATGGTAATTATAATAGAAATGTGGTTAAAAATAAAAATTTGCTAAATTATTATATTTTTTCCAATTAAAGAAAAAGATAATATTAACATTAATAATATGGTTTTTCAATTAAATTTATGGTATAATAATAGTAAAGCTTACTTACTGATTAAATTATTTCTAAATTAAAATGTATAAACTCATTTTTTAAAAAGTTATTTAATTAAAATTTTTATCAAAATATTTGGACATTACCATTCAAAATTAAATTTAAAAATTAAAATAAAATATTTAACTCCAAAATAGTAATAAAATGAAAATATTTTTCTTTCCTACCAATATTTTGAAATAAAAAACTTGAAAATTAATTTATACATCTTAATTTAAAAATTGATCTTACAAATTGGTTAAGAAAAATAAATTAAATAAATAATGATAAAAATGTTAAAAAAATTTAAATTCGATTTTTAAGGATTCAAAAAAAATTAAGATATAATACAGTATGCTTTGAAGCTAAAAAATAGATAAAAAATTATATTTATCTTTATCTTTATTATTCACTAGTGCGCTAAATCACCTTTATTTTTCAAACACTCATTTATTCTTAAGAATATTGGAACGATTTGCACCCAAAGACCTTGGCTTCTTTTTTGAAATTTTTTTATCGATCCAATTCCATAAATTTTCAATGTGATCGCAGGACAATTTAATACTTTAATATTTTACTATTGAAAACTCTAGGAACCATTCCTTCACTCTATGACAATCAGGATTGTCTTGCTGGAAAATAAAAGTCTCTTTATGTTTTCTCAACATTTTGTAAGTTATTTCTTAAAATATCAACATATCTGTTGGTATTGACCCTTCTCTCAAATAAATAATAAATTCCTAGACCATAATACAGGACCAAATTCTAATAGAACCACTTTTTTTTGCTTTGTCCATTTATTAATGTAATTTTTTTAGCTTTTTTTTTTTAGGTTTTTTATTCTTGATTGTCGTATTATTTTGTTTCTATTCAAGTTTTCCCATTATCAATGACTCAAAGCAAAAAAAAGTGAATATTTTAAAAAATAGAGAAGCTATATTCAACTATTCATGATTAAACAAAAATTTTTTTTTTAATAAAATTATAAAAATAAACTAGATTAGAATTATTTAGAATCCCTTAATAATCTATTCAGATTCTCATCTGCCATTTGACAATTTTTAATTATGCGCAACGATGGTTATTACTAAAATATGGACATTCAGTTTTTAGATAAAACAAGAAACTAAGCTCTACCAGCTTTCAATCAAGACTAAATTCTAAGCTATAGAACATTAGGCAAGGCCTTCATTCAAAATATTTTGTTCAATTAGTAGGATAAATTCATTTGAAAAAAAATCCAAAAAACAACTTTCATTACATATGCCGCTACTTTTTTATCGTTTCGCTTTTATCAGGGCCCAAAATATCTCATCAATTTCTAAAAAAGTTATTTAAAAATAGTGAGTTTTAAGTAAATTATGTTTAAAGTAAATAGTTTATTGAATAAATATAGATGGCACAATTGGTGACATACACCGTGGATTATAGTACTATGTCTGTACATTACTTTATATAAAATTTAATTATGAAAAAAATAAAAAAATATATTATTAAATTGATATGAAAAATAAAAAAAAATTTCAAGTCGAACCTATTGTAATAGTATTTTGGGTTGTTTGACATCTACTCATGTTTTGGTTCCATTTTTGCTTCGAACATCTTGATTCAACAACAATTTGGATTGTAGTACTTGTTGACTAAACTGAAGCTTACAGGTTATCTAAGCATGTTTTTCTTTGACTAATTAAAATAAAAAGTTGATAAATTGCCAATCCAAAACCGATTTTTTTTATCTAATAAATTAAAAATTTGTCTCGTAATTACAATCTTATCTCATTCTACATGTTAGAACTCAAGCTCGAATAAACAAATAAAAACTGTAATTATTAATATTATTATTATTTATTCATGAAATTACGCCAGATTCGGCGATGTAAAAAATAACACAAAATTGAATACAAAGGAAGGTAGTTATGTACTGTTATGAAGGACAATTATGTTTAAGAAATTAAAATATTAAAATAGATTTTCATTTTTTTACATAAATATCACAAAAGATTTAATTTTAAATTAAATATTCTAAACCTTGAAATACTATTAAAAACTGTAATATTAGCGCTTTTTTTAATTTTGGAAAATATATTGCGGAAAAAAGTTAAGTTAAAATTGAGAGAATTTTTATCTTAATTTTTCCAATTTTGTCAATAAGGGATTAAACTATTCGGAAAAAATTTTGCCACAATTTTTAATTATTTTTGGTATAATAAATAAGTCTAAATGGATTTGATTTTAGACGATTTTTATCGATTAAATTTTCATGCTAATTCTATCATCAGCTTTAATTTTAATTCAACGAAATTAATTAAAAAATTAGCTAAAAATAATTTTTTTTTGTTATATAATTTTTTTAAATTCATAATTTTTTATTTATATCTTAAATACTATTTGATTGTTTGTATTTAAAATCAAATGATTTCATTGATTTTCATTTCATAAATAAATAAAAAAAAAAAAAAATTTTTCAAAGAATCAAGTTTTATTTTTTTAGGTTTTTTTTTTGGATCTTTTCAAATGTCTTTATATCTAAACAAAGAATTTTTCGATCCAACTTGCTTTACACTGCATTTATCGATATTTAAATCCAAAGACAAGCTTTAAATCAAGTCTATATCTTTTTGAAGTAAATATTATCTTTTTTACTTTTAATTACAGACAAAACTTTAGTATCACCAGTATATTTCTCACATTCAAGAGTACAGTCTTTTTAAAATCTGATTTTTTCTGTATTCAAATTTTTTGGTTTTCAATATATTTATTAGATTAATTAAAAAAAAGAATTTGCTATTTTTAAATCATGTGCATTGTTTTTAATTTCTATACTGATGTAAGGATAAGCAAAATCCAGGATAATATACTCTTAAAAAATAACTTTTAAATAAAAACTATAATTTCACTGAAATCTCCTGGTTTTTTGAAAAACAAGATTGTAAATTAATATGGTATTTTTTTTGAAAAGGAATTCCGATTACTTCCTTTTTTTTAAAATGTCAACAACATTTTCAAGAATCTATTCAAGTGCCTCTTTTTATCTAGATTCATCCATTAAATTTAAATAAAAATGGTCAACGATTTTTTATTTATTTTTAATTTTAGAAAAAAATATTTCTATGAAAATAACCTCTAAATTATGTCCTATAATTTTTTTAAAAAAAGTAGTTTCTATTATAATAATTATAATACTGTATTCCCACGTTCAATTTTGCTGCACCAGAAGCTAAAATACCAGCTTTTGGACCGTACACCAAAGTACATCTAACCCATGCAATAACATTTTTAATTTTGAATGCATGGTCGAAAAGCGTAAGCACGCGTTCAGGCCGGCACCAGACTCTGAATTTTTTAATTTAAATGCAGCATCAACACTCGAATTTAAAAAAAAAATAAATAAAAAGAATTTTTTTTAATTATGCATTGCCAAAGATCAAGAAAAAAAAATTGAAAAAATTGATTTTTTTTTGTTTTAAATTCGAGTGTTGATCCCGCATTAAATTAAAAATTCAGAGTCTAATGCCAAGCACTAGTGGTTATCATAAACAGACTAGTTCCCTTATAATAGTTGACTGATTAGCACTTCATTTATTTAATTTAGATAAAAATTTTTTATATTTAAAATTCAGATTTTTTTAAAAATAGAATAATGACTAAATATTTTTTTTGAAAAAAAGAGAACATTTATAAATTTATACCAAATTTTCAATTTTTTTTCAAAGTCAATATAGTTAGATTAAAACAATAGCTTAAATGTTGTTTATTTCAACTTTGATCTCTTGATCACAAGACAACCAACACCATTTTTTAGCAGTCTAATGATCCCTCTATAGTCGTACCCAACAATACCGAGTACTAAAATTTTGATTTATTGATAAGTCCAAAAAATTTTTTCAAAACCAATTTCGAAAGCATCATTAACTTCTACTAGTCTCACTTCGTTGATCTACTGTTGTAGCTTATTATTATTTTTATTATGATTTTTCATTTTTGAATATCATCAGGTTAAATGAATGTGTTTTGATTATTTTAATTATTTTGTTCTTAAAAAGAAAAACAATAAGCAATTTTTCAAATATTTAATATCGCATTCCATTTTTACAATTAATTAAAATGAGAAAATAAAGACGATCGAATCCGACTTTTTTGCTTTAAGTACATTAAGTTTTCTAGAGAAATTCGAAATGCTATTAAAGCGTGATACAAATAAGTCAAACATAAATTTCGTTGTAGATGTTGATATATTTGATGTTGTATTTTTTTAAGGTCAAAATTTTCTTTCTGTTTAACAATAAAAAAGGCAAGAAATTTTAAATTTTGAAAAACATAATAATTCTACTTTTTAATATTATATCAAGTATTGGTTAATTTATTTTTTTTTTAATAAAATTTTTTAGAAATTCATCTCTCTAAATTTATACAAAAATATTTGACTGATGATTAAACTAACTTAACATTCTGAACAAACTGGTTAAATAACGAACTATCTCATTAATCTAATTCATATTTACTGTTATTATTATTTGAGGTAATATTTAAATTTGAAAATTTTGAAAGGTTTTAAAGAAGCTTTTTGAGCGTTTTCATATTAATAAGATCAATAATTATTTTAAATTCATTTTCTTAATATAATAACTAAAGAATAAAAGCCGCTTTTTCTTTCACAATAATCAGATAATTTACTGATTTTTTCTACTACACTTCAGAATAATAATTCAAAAAATTAAATATTTTTCTTCTAATATTAAGATTTCATTTTCATTCTGATATCTTCATTATTTTCAATCAACATTAAATAAATTTTGTAATTTATTACTTTTTATCAAAATCAATCAAATTTTTTCGAGTGGTTGGAAAAAATTTTTTTTTTAAATAAAAAACACTTCGAATAAATTTTTCATCACACAACAAAAATTCTTGGATTAAAATTATATTTCTAAAGTTATTCAATGAGAATATTGGATTTTAATAATTTTTTTTTGGATTAAATTAAGATTCTAAGACAAACCTAAAAGTTCTAAAATTTATTTGAATTAAAAAATCGAAGTAAAAAAAAAAAAAACTTTAAAATGAATTTAATAAAATAAGGAAAATAAAAATTCAATTATTCTACAATACTTCCGTATAAGGAATCTTGATTTAGATTAGGATTTTTTAAAACTTCAAAGAACGCATTTTATTAATAATAAATGAAAACTAAAGGAACATTTAATTAATTTTTAAAAACAAAATCACTTGAATATAATCGGATTTTCATTCTTTATTCAAATAAAGATATTTGTTTATTTATTATTAACTTCTTTGTTTAAAGCAAAATTTAAATTCTAACAAAAAGCTATGGGAAAATTTGATTGCTTTTGAATTAACTAAAAAATAATCTCTAAACTATATTTTTAAAGCTTTAAATCTCAATTTTAATTTTAATTATACTCTTAAGAGTATACGGCCAATTAGATGTGAAAAATATTTGTTAAACAGAAATATATAAATTTTCAATTTTCTATTCCAAAATTTTTATCTAATCTAAATTATCCATGTTTAAATTTTTTTAGAAAAACTGTTATAATTAATTAGTTTTTTAGAGCTAACGGAATTTGTGTGTTAAAAGAGGATTTTTATTTAACTAGAAGCGAAAAATTTAATTTATCAAACGACGATAATTTTATCAAAAATTTAAATTAATCTTTTATAAATGTGTATTTTAGATTTCGCATGTTAATGCTTATTTGAATATAATTTAATAAAATGCATGAAAGCTTCGTATGAAATAAAAATGAATAAGTTTGAAGACAAATTTTTTTTTAAATACCAGTCAATTTAATTAACCGACGGAATCTGTATGACACATAAGTTTCCTTTAAAATTTAGATTTGCATCATTATTAGTTTCAATGAATATAAATATTTCCAGAATTATTTTTTCTAACAGCTTAATCAATTTTTAAAATTTTATGTAAGAAAATTAGTCGGAATAAAATTTTTACATGATTTTGAACAATTACTAAATAAAAAAAGCTCAATTTTTTCTTAATTCATTTTTGCAAACAAAAATATATCATTGATTGAAAACTTTAGGTGTTGACTAAAATACCGTTTACCCTTGCATGCACCAAAAACCAAAACTCAGGTTTTAGCCCAAGCATCACGTTACATCTCGTTACATGCCGCATCTAAATTTGATTTTCAGGAATTAACGCGGCGTTAAACACCAAAAATCTGCATTTTAATGCACGCATCAAAAGGGGGGAAAGTTTAACATGGGCGAGATTTAACTAAAACCTGAGTTTTGGTTTTTGGTGCATGCATCTCTTTGCAAGGGTAAACGGTAACTAATTGAATGAATATTTTTGATCCGTGACATCTTTAAAAATTATAAATGACTTATTTTTGTTGGTAAACCAGAAATCAAATAAAATATAAGACTCCTTTAGACGCGCTTTAAATCAATTAAACATTGTCAATCTTTTTTTTTTTTTTTTCTTTTCTACTAGAGGGCTGAAAAGAGGGTCTTCGCCACTCGGAACCGGTCTGGAGTTAATCTCCAAATTATTTTTTAATATATGTACTTTTGCTGGTAAAAAAAAACTAACCAAAACTCCAAGATAAAATTTTTTTTGGATATTTTCAATTTCAAAATATTTTTAATTTCGACTCCAGTAAGTCATTCTGGGGTCTTTTTCTTCTTCTAAAACTTAGCCAAAGTAGTTAGTAACAGAGATAGTAACTCGAAATTAGTAACATTTTTTAGTCTAAATGAGTTTTTAAATTTTTTTTAAAATTATTTAAATTAAATTTTCATAATTGATTTTTCAATTAATTAACTTAATTTTTAAACTTATCAAAATTTATAATTTTATAAATAAGGACTCATTCTCAAAAATTTCTACCATAATTTTCCTTATCTGTTGATATTATAATAAGACAGGCGATTTTGAGCAAATTAAATTATAAAAATGAAATGCTAAATATATTGAATCAAAGTTATATATGACATTAAAAAAAATTAATAAATCAAAATCAGAAAAAAAAATTTCTTATTAATATATTGTTTTTTTTTTTGATCAATTATTTTTTATTTTGATACTTTATTTAGTTACATCATAAGTGTATCAAAAAATTAGATTTTTAAAATTCCTAAAATATACAGCAGTAGTCTATGCGAATTATTTGCCTTGTTTTCTTTCTCTTTTTTTTATTTAGAAAATATAATTAAAACTTTATTTTTTTAAGTTTTTAGATGAAATTAAACGTCAACAAGTCAACAAAAGAAAAAAAATCTAAAAAAAGGTAATGTTATTCATCGTGGAATTTTCAAGGAATTCAATCAATAAAAACCTCTTTTTTTAGAATTAGAGCGAATTTGAGAAAATTTCAATTTTAATTAAAAATTAATCAGTTAAAATGGAAAAAAAAATTTATTTTTAACATTTTTTCCGCTAAATTTTTACTTTCTTTGAGAATGACATTATATCTGGTCAAAATTAAGTTGAGCAAATGTAAAGAGCTTTGTATTATCTATTTTAAGAAAAATCATTTTTACTTAGTATCCTTTTTTGATAATTGGTCCGTATCACACTAATTCTCAAAATAATACAATAGACTTAAAAAATAAAATTTTAAACTATTCAATTGGCAATATTTAATCTTAAATAAGAACAGCTTTTTAATAATATTAATAATAGTAGTTTATATTCTATGGTGAATTTAGTTAATCTAAAATGACAAAGCAGGAAGACTAAAGTGGTTCCTCTATAGTAGACTTTTCATTTTTTATTATTTCTACTGTGATATTAAACTAAGGTTTGGTAATCATAAATCCAGTCTGTTTTTGAAGTGGTTAATCGAACTTGCTGTGACAACTGACGTTGGCAACACATTCCATTTGTTCACTCCTCGGTTAGATAGAAAGTTTCGCATAGCTTCACATTTTGTTAGCTGAGAGCGAATGCAATGCTTAGCTCCCCTTACTCCTCTACTTGGTCCTTCATTGTTAACTGAACTCATAAGTTCCACATCATAATACCAGTTGACATAATTATATTTGTTTTGAATTTTATAAAATTGAATCAAATCTCCAAACTCTCGCCTTTCTTTTTGAATTTCCAATCCTAAATTAGCTAACCTTTACTCATAATTCAAACTTCTTATCTGTGGAACGAGTTTCGTTGCTCGTCTTTGCACTTGTTCTAGTCGAAAAATATCCTTTTTTAAATAAGGATTTCAAGCAGGCCAATATAAGTTTTGTAGAGTTGCAAAACTGATTGAGCATCCCAATACTTAAAAAAGCTTTTAAATGATAAATCAATTTCAGTTTTTTTTTTTGGTGGAAAAAATTTAAATTTAAATGTGTAATTAAATTTTATCGCTAATTTTAAACATTTTAAAGCTTAATTTAAATTTTAAATATTATATCTAAGAAATAAATTTTTAATAATTGAGATTGCTTCCTAGTATTTCAATAAAGGAGTCTGTTGCATATAGAGGGTTTTCAGCCCCCATTTTAGTCCTCAAGTGATAGGATAATTTATACATCATTTTGAAGCTTATTTTACAAGGATTAAAAAAATAATAATATTTCTCGAAAAAAAAATTGGCGCCATAGATATTTTAATAATTAAAATATCAAAACATACAATATATTTAGCTGAATTAAGCAATAAAAAAAAAAGATGTAAACTTAGATTTTTTTAATTAATTATGAAAATTAAAGGCTAAACTTTTATATTCGTTAAATAATTCACAACTATTTAAGCTAATTCAGCTAAAAAAGGATATGCTGAATAATAAAGTCGGTACCCTCTCCTTCGTATTAGACCATCATCCGGGTGATCGGATCATGATAGGATAAACTATGGCTCATTTGAAAAAGCAGAAAAAATTAAATAAAAAAAATGTATTTTTATTATTAAAAAAATTGGCGCCACCTTTAATTTCTTGATAGAAAAGTTGTAAACCCTAAAGCTTCCAACTAAAACTATTAAAACAATTGAAAATATTCAATTTTGGAAATTTTTTTTAATAAATTCTTCATTAAATATTCTATTGTTGATTAACTGCACAAATCTTTTCTTTTTGTATATTTAATTAAACCATTTAAAACCAATTAAATATAAGGTTTAACCATTTATTTATATAGTGAAATATACTTTTGGTGAAAGAGGCATGATTAAATAAATTTTAGCTCATTTGAAAGCTCAAAAAATAAAAAAGAAAAAAATATAACCATTTGTTATAATAATAAAAGGCGCAATATTTATATTTTATTTTTAGAAATATTATATTAAGTACGTAAGATTTATTCTAAATTGTTAAATTTATGAGCAATAAAATTTTTAATCTGGTCATTATTTATTTGAAAATTAAGATTATAAATTATTTTAATTTTTTTTTAAATAAAATGAAGAAAAAACCTTAAATCGAGAATATTCTTTCGTAATTCTTCTTGGAGCCAAATCGTCAACCAAGTAAAAGTTTTCTTTGACTCGAAATACTCCTAAATAATGACCATCATAGTCATTAGTGAAGACTGTTGAAAAAACTAATTGATAGATAGATCCATCAACTTCAATTTCACTCTCTAAATCTAAGCATATTATCTAAGCAATTAATATCATATTGCTGTAAATTATTAATTATTAAAAAAAAAAGGTCTAAATAAATATTCACCATTTACATTAACCAATTTTTGACAATTAGAGCAAGTTTTTTTATTTGTTGAAATATTTAAGCTGGAGTCTTTTTTAATGAATATTATCACGTTGCCTGAGAAATCGCTTACTTTTCCACAGCAACATTTTTTGCTATTAAAACTTCATTTTCTCTGTCCGATAGTTTTGGATGAAAAAAACGATTAATAAAGGAACAACATATTTTAAAATCTATCGTTATATGCTAAAGCATTGAATTTTGAACCTGACCTAATGCTCTAAAAGACTCCTTTAGCACATCATTAATAGCTTCTATCACCCATCTACATTTTGTTACCATTCTAGAATGATTTGCTTGATAACAAGAAAGCTGTTTTTGGTCCTTTTCAATGAAAGCTGGCATCATTACCTTCAACTTTTTATTTTGTAAAAAATCAATAGAATCCCTAAAACCTCTATCAACCAAAATTACATCACCACTTCTTAAAAGATTTTCCAATGATTTATCAAACCTAAAGCAACTTTTAACTATCTTAGCATCATTTTTTATAGCCGGAAAGACTCCGTAAGCACCAATATTTCTCCCATTTGAAGTCACTAATGAAATGATTTACAAGGGACCGTTTTTTTTGGACTGAATATGATTTCCTCTGGAATATATTATTTGAATTTTTCTGAAAATAAATATAAGTTCCTTTTTAAAAATAATTAGTATGAAAAAAATTAACAATCCCAACCATTTGCTATTAAAACTAAATTCTCATCTTTTATACCATAAAGCTCTTTAGCAATTTCGGTATTTTGTCAAACCCATTCAGATCTTTCTAAAACATCTGGACCTAAGAATTCTGGAACAAACTTAGCTAAAAGAGACATCCGTACTTGCTCACAATATCTTGAAACATCAACTCTTTCATTTAATCCAAAATGAGCCTGGATTACACTTTGAGTCATTCCAGTTTTAAGCCAAAAAAGATAAACAGCAAGGGCCTGGGATTTGTTCGCACTTGAGAGTCCTTCATTTCATCAAGAAAGCTATAAATTATATTAAATTTTTCTTTATTAAATCCAGTTGTATTTTTACATGTATCGTTTTCGTTTTAGATCGATCAGAAAATTCACAAAATAAACTCTTATTTTTTGATGTCTCTATTAAAGTTTGTATCAAGTCATTAGCAGATTCACGATTAATCTTTGGTTCATATTTTGATATTTTAATTAAATCAAGATGGTCATTTTTGAAAAGACAAGCGTCGTTTAAATGGGACTGGCATGTACGGCTGTCTCTAGGAATGAAAATATTTTTTGAAAAAAGAGCTTGTGTTCTAGCTTCTGATTGAATTAACTGGAGTATTGTACAATTTTTATGACAAAAAACGCAATTTTTATGACTACTAAATTATTTTGGCAAATCAATATAAATAAATTGGGATTTTTCAGACTCAGTGTTTTCATAAATTTTATCTTTATCTGAGATCTGATCCTTCATGCCAAGAGAAAATTCATTTTCCTGAATATCTTCTAAAATTGTTTTCTGTGTATTTAAAAAATAAGGACTTGAGGTTCCAACTAAAAGTTGATCAGGAACTAATGTAGAAGATTCATATTCATTCCTTATCTTTGTTTGAATTTTGTATAAATTAAATTCTTCATTGTAGCAATTATTACAAATAAGGTCTTTTTTCGATAAAATATCATTTGATTTGAATAAATTGGCGATTTCAACAAATTCATTTGATGACAATTCAAAATATCGAGGTAAATCTTTAAATCTTACTTGCATTTTAGGCATTTTTTTGAGAGTCTTTCATTAGTATTTCCCATATTTAAGCTTGCGGTGATTATTAATTTTTCAAATTTTTAAATAATTTAAATAATTCTAAATTCAGTTTTGTATTTTTTCATACAATCACATGATTATATTTAAGAATTTTTAAATTTTTTTTAGCTTACATAAAGTTTGATTCTTTTTCTTTAGGAAATTGTAGTTTTATTTCAATTTTTTTAAAGCGAATATCTCAAAAAATGTATGTTACTATATTATCAAATTTTTAGGAAATCTAAGTTAAACAAATAGCTTTTAGAAAAATTAAAAAAAAAATTTTTTGACTTTAATGGCCCCAGTTTAAAATGGAGGCGAAATTTACATGGTTTTCTTACACCCTCCCTTGATTATTACTTTGCCTTAGGCTTTTTAACATAAATTTTCATTTTTAATTTTAAAAGTCTTAATTCTTCATATTTTTTGATTAAATTCTAGCAAAAATAAATAATTGTTAGCAATTAAATGGCCGTTTTTTAATTAAAAAAAAATTTTCCTTTAATCAAAGGGATATTAAATTGTAATTTTATTTATTTATTTATAATTTATTTATGCTTAAAAAAAAATAAAAAAAATAAAAAGCTAAGATCAAATTATTTAAGTTGCTGATTTTATGTAACTTAGCTTCTAATGTAAAAAATGAACAATTAAATAATTATAATGCTGCTTATTTTTAAGATAATTACAGTGAAGTGACTTTTAAACAAAATTATCCTTCTTTCAATTTATACCGTATTCCCTCGTTCGATTATGCTGCATCAAAAGTTAAGACACGCTTTTGGACCATGCACCAAAGTACATCTCGCCCATGAAATAAAATTTCTAAATTTGAATCCATGGTCCAATATCGTAATCAATATCGTAATCATTGGATCTGAAAGGTAGAAAATAAATCAAAAGAGTTTTTTAAATTTTTCATATCTTTAAATATTCTTTTCACATTCGAAGAAAAAATTAAGAAATTTTTTTCTAATTTCTTTGCTCTAATATTTGCTTTGCTAACCGGCCAAGTCTCCACCTAAATTATATTTTAAATAAATAAATAAAAAAGATCAAAAATTACAAAAATGTTTTTTCAAAAAAGTTAAAATAACCAGCTTTAAATGTGATATTAAACTAAGGTTTGGTAATCTAAATTTATTATTAATTTATAAAGTAAAATATTAATGAAGAAAAAATTTTGGTATTGTTGTATTATTTATGTATTACTCTCAGAGTTGTTTAAAAGTCCCCAAAAAAAGTCCAAGTACGGACTTTAAAATTTTTTCACAAGTCCAATACTTTATTCTCTTCAATAATAACAACCTGGGACGACAAAAATATCATTTTTTCGCAACAATAACTACCTGGAACGGAAGGAATTTCATTTATCCTTGATACTTACTAATAGATTCCCGATGCTATTTATTTGGCTGAGTTTAATTTAAAAAAATTTAAAAGATAAAATACTTTGACTCGGACTTTTGAAGAAAAAAAATCCTGACTTGAACTTGAGATCTGTGACTTTTAAACAACTCTGAATTATTTTTATTATTTTTAATTTCACTTATTTTATATGAAATACAATATTTGAAAAATAAGTCTTAATTTTAGTCAAAATTTTACTAAATAACATCATAAAGTTATTTTTTGTATATTTCCGTATTTAAATTATGATAAATGTCAACATTTGAATTTATTAAAATCATAAACTTGAATCACAAGATATTAAAAAAACTTTTTTTATATATCTTCATTATAAAGGACACTTTTATGGTTTTAGTATTTATTAAATTAATTAATATTAATTGTCAAGTTTTATCTAAAGGTTTCATATTCTACTTAATATTATCCTAATAATGATGTTTCATGGGCATTAAATTGCTGATCTTAATTGAAAAATTAATGAAAATTTTAAAGATATTTTGGAGCACTATTAAAGAAATTTTAAAAGATACTTTAGAAAAAAAATGTACGATAACCCATAAAAAATCGCCCTAAAAATGTCTTTACTACTGTCAAAATGAATTTCTTTTTCTAAATAAATCAAATTAATAATAAAATTCAAACTCATTTATGTTAATTTCTAGTAGATGGAGCAAAACCTTATTCAATCATTCACTCTTTCCTGAAGCTTTGAGATTGACTAATTGACTAATTTTATACAGTCAAAAAAATGGATAAAATACCCCAAATCACATACCCTGCGTATAAGAAGCAATTATACAGATGAATATTATTATTTTAGGTGTTTATTTATCACAATATAAAACTTATTGTTTGAGATTATGAGAATTACGTATTAAACTTGTGAAATTTTTTATTTTTTCTAAAAGATTTTTTTGAAATATATTCTTTAATCCTAGAGGTTAAGATAATTTTTTTCCACAATTTGCATTTCCTGAACCTTTTTTTTTTATTTATTATGATTTAATCTGTTCAATGTATTAATTCAAGTGTTGGGCACCGGCACCGACTTTAACGCCTAAAAATGTTGTTTACCATTTTGATGGTCACTTTAAATTTTTTTTCTTCAAAATTCTATTATTTATTTTTTTTAATGCCTAATTCTAATGTGAAACTTTTTCAAGTTTTATCCTTCCACGCGACCATCAAGACGATCAAGACACCATTTTTTGGCGATTCAGCGGCCGCCATTGACGATTTCAAATTTTCATTAATGATTAATTAAAAATACTCAAAAGCCTTTTTTTAGTTTATTTTTGAGCTAGATCATTTTTATTTTATCTTAACTTTAAATATCCTTAAAATAAAAAAATCGAGTCTAAAATCCAAAAAATTAGGAAATCTATACAAATCATTATTAACTCATGAAACACCACTTGGGTGATTAAAGTAAAAATAAATATAAATAGTTTTAGATTATTATTTTTTTTAATTCATTCTAAGAAATTACCATCAAAAAGGACCGAGAACTGAGTCGTGAACTGAGTCTAAAAATTTCTTTTTTTCTAAACCTTCTAATATTTAAACACGTGTAACCTGTCAAAAACTAAAACAGAATTTGTTTTCTTTATAAAAAATTTAATCGATAAATCAATAAAAACTTTCTTATTTATTAAGTAAAAACCAGAAGGACCAAAATTCCTTACCGGAATTAATTGAAATAATAGTTTCAGTTAAAATCAAAGAAATAAATAACACAAGTTAAATTTTTTTTCAGTAAAGATCAGATTAAGAAAAATTTAGGCTGTATTATCGCATTACTAAAATATAGTCGGAAAAAATGAAAATAATTTCATTTGACTCGTTTTTGATGCTTTTAATAAATTAATTTTAAAATAAATTTCCCTAAAAAAATAATTTTTTTTTCTTTTAGACTTATTAAAGCTGAATTTAAATTTATGCTTATGCTTATAAATTTACTCAAGACAAAAAAATGAAAAATGCTAGATTTCGATTATTTGAAAATTAAATTCGAATACTTTTTGATACCAACATGTTTTTTTTTTGGCTTAATAGGCAACACAATTGGATCAATATGCATTTTGTCAAATAGAAAAACACGTGAACGAACCCCATTGTTTATTCAAGCATCAATTGGCCTGTCAGATAATTTTCTTCTAATGTCCCAAATGCAACGTTGGCTAGCAGTTTTTCTTGACCACAAGTCCTTCTTAATAAACAACAGTCTTTGCAAAGTATATTTCATGGTTCTGAGATGTTCCATTCTTACTTCTGCAGTGTTGACATTTTATTTACCAATGATTAGATATATTAGTTTATACCATGGTAATTTTCGTCTATCAACCTATTCGAATCTAGGGCAAATGTGCTCAAGACTAAGCGTTGCTTATATTTTATCAATTAGTTTAGCGCTGAGCTGGCACGAGCTCTGGACCAGCGGACTTAAAGATGGCGAAAAAGTCCTAATTCAAATTCAGGAAGACTTCTATAATGACTTGCCATCGACAACGACTCGACTAATACACCACGAAAATCTAAAATGCCACAAAAATGTCATTTCTTACAGCATTATTCATGTGATTAACTTGGCCTATTTTTGTATTTTGTTTTCCATGTATTCGGGCTTGATTGTTCTACCATTTTTTTTGTGTTTAAAAATTTATAAAATCAAAAGTAAAATTAAATTGGAAAGTCATGGACCTAGGGATAAAAGCTTTTCATTGCCGCTTAGTCGGTCACTAACTAGCACTGACCAAATAAATAGAAAAACATTTAGTGTTATTGAAATAAGCAGGCACTTGTTAAAAATAATAAGACAAAAAAACAAAGCTAGTAGGAAAAAATTTACTCTGTACATATGCATTGCTTCTTTCTTAACGGGTGTATTTTGTTTTCCTTACACAATATTAGATTTATCCTATTATAAAGATGCCCAAGTTGATTATTCTCTAAATTCAACTAATTCAAGCATGACAACGGTCTATCAGTTAAATAGGCTGCCACTTTTGCTCATCAATATTCCACATTGCATCAAATTTTATCTTTTGTTTATTTTGTATCCCAAATTTAGAAGCAACATGACAAATTTTTTAAAAATAAGACTCTATGTAAATTTTGGCATAATTAAAAATCAGTTTAGAAAAAAATCGCTTCAATTGAAAAGTCCAAGAAAATTTTCTGAGAAAAAAATAAAATTTGTTGTTAATAGATACAATTCAAAAAAATCAGAAAAATTTGTTTTTCAAGGAAGAAACAAAAATCTTTTGAGAAATGATTCCCAAGTTTTTGCTGAATGTGATGATGAATACAGATTTTTTGCCAGTGAAAATGAAAGTGAAAACTCTTCTGTTTTGGGATATGATACCATAACAAATATGGATAGACGAATGTTAAGTTTGAGTAATACTGGAAATTATATTGAGACTTATGACTTGGATACAATTAATATTCCAACTGTTTCTAGTCCTGTAAATAAGAAAATTAAGTCCTCAAGCACTTTTGACTTCATTGACAAATCAAAATGCATTTCGTCAGGGAGTAATTCGTCAATAAAACATTGAAAACAAAACAAAAAAGAATATTTATGTCTAATTTTATTAATAATGTTAAAATGAATTTATTTATTTTTTCAAATGTTTTTTAAATAAAATTGATTTTTTACTTTCAAGCTTTTATTTCAATATTCTAATTAAACTTTGGTGACTAATTTAATAGCGTGCGCTATTAAATAAAAAGAGAGAGAGGGAGAGAAAAATAAAAGAAAGATTCTTCTCTAACTTTTTTATTCTCAACTTACAAAAAATGAACAATACAAATATATATATAAAGAAATCTAGCAAGGCCCCATAAGACCGGGGTCTGCTGGAGGGGGTGTCACACTAAATAATAAAAGAACATCTCGAATATGATTTACTTTTCTGGTCATTCAACAAGGTAAGTTTGGCAAATTGAAGTTTATGATCAAAATTTAATGATCATACACAACAAAACTTATGAATAAGTTTTAGTTTTATAAATATTATTGAAGCAAAATATTATTAAGATTTAAATGCTTAGCCTAAAAGTTTCAAATCAGCCAAAATAGGCAAGAATTTTTTGCATGCAAAATTAGTGTTTAGAGTTAAATAAAATTTAAATAAAAAAAATAGTTTAAAAATTTTTTTGATGTAACGGGTGTTCAAAAAATCTCGGTGCTTTTTTTAAATTGTAAAAAAAAATATGTTGCGGTCTCCATAAAATTTTACACAGGGGTACTTTGGGCTATCTAGTATAAATATACATGGTCAGCTTTACAGTTTATGCCTTCCTGAAATAAGCAGTCACATAATCTTGAACTTTCTCAAATTCTCAAAATGTAATCTAGCCTTTCGATTTTCAAAATGTATTTTTAAATATTGTGGAATAGAAAATTGAATGAGGATTACAACGATATATAGATTATGTCTGTACGATGTTCTGTTCAAAAGTTATGGTCAAAAACGCTTAATATTATCTTAATTTTCTAGAGGTGAAAAAAAGGGGTAATTTCACTTTATTAGCAATATTTTTGAAAGGAAAAAGCTATCTACTAAAATATTTTAAACTTAAGTAAAAATGAGACTAATTAATAAAATAAAATAAAATTTAAATCGAGTTCATCTATATGTCTCTTCCTCTTTTAGACCTATTTTTGTCCGAAATGTTCATGGTCTAATTTGAACTAAAAAAAATTAAAGAATTAAGTTTATGGTCCAACTTATATATGCTCAATTGAAAGATAAAATAATAAGCTTTAAGATTATATATAATATTAAGCTATGGCACTTTTGGTTTAACAATAAATTTTACATAAACTTTTTATTAGTGAATATTTATTTATTTAACTTTTTTTCATTTCAAGCAGTAAGTACCTTTCGAAATTTCGACTTGTCTAACCCGGGTTGATAAAAATAGCGCTTTCAATTTCTTTTATTGGAACAGATTTTATTGCGACTGAAACTTGTTTACTCTCATTCTTTTAACAATAGGATTCCACAGGAAGTAGTCGCATGAATTTAAATCAATAATATTTAATTTGTTCATCGAGTATTTGTTTTTGTGCATATATAAAGCCAACTGAATTTAGAATGAGCTAATTTTTTGATTGTTCCTTTAATAAAAAAAACTCAAAAAACTCACTTATTTATTTTCATGCAAATTAAAACAAAAATACTGAAGTCAAGATTATTTTGATTAATTGATGATTAATATTTAGAAAAAAGAATTAAATTGTGCGAATTGATGCAAAAATTAAAAAAAAAAAAAACAAAATTTCTATTTTAAAATTAAAGATAATTAATGTTTATCTTTTTTGGTTTAAAAATTTAACAGATCTACCGCGTTTTCTTTTTGCAACCGACTTACTGGTCGTTTCTAATTCTACTCGGCAACAGGTAGCTCAATGACTATTGACTCAGAATCTGACTCATATAGTATAAAAAATAGACATGTTAGGCTAACAAAAAATATCAAAATAATTTGATTAAAACTAACATAATCATCCAAATTGAGTGACATGTCTTTAAAATACAATACACTATTTCAGTGACATGTTATTCAAAATTGAGCAAAACTGTTTAAAAAAAAAAAAAAATTCAATTTCATTAACATGTAATTAAAAATGAATAAAAAAAAACCAGCCATTTGATAAAAAAATTTAACAAAGTAATTAAAAAAATAAAAACTTATTTTCATATTCAATTACTTTTGTTTTTATTTTCAAGTATAAATGTAACAATTAAGTTAATTTGTTGTCGATAAATAAAAATTCAATATGCTTTTAATATGATGTGACTATTTATTTATTTTGTAATTGATAATTAAAACTAATCCTAATTTCATTATTTTTGTTATTCAAATGATAATTTTTGATATTTTTATATATTTATAGTTTATATCGATTTAAATTTCTTAAAATTATAGCTAAGATAAAAAGTGTTCTTTTAGATCTAAATTTTAAAAGTGTTCCCTTTTTATAAAAGCTAATTTTAAATCGATTTTATGCATAATTTCTTAGATTTCTATATTTTTTTATTTATAATGATTAAAAAAATTCAAAAATTAACAAAAAAAATTTTCAGCTTTTTAGAAGCCTTGAGGTCGAACACCTCTTTGGATTTAATTCAAAATATTAAATTTTAACTAACTTTTAGAATTATTTTTACTAAATAAACGCATTGCAACATTAATTATTCGAAATTAAATAGCATTTAGCTAAATTAATTGACTTGTTTGCTTCTTTAGGAGTTTAAGTAAAATATCTGATTAGGGTTAAATATTTAAATTTAATTTTCCTTTATAAATGAGAATAAAGTTTATATTTTTTATTTTTTATTATTTTTTAATCTTCAAAATGGATTTTTTTATTATTTCCATGATTATTTCTTGAATTAAAACCACCTCTTCCACCATTGAACCCTCCTCTTCCTCGAGGAGCAACACGTCCTCTGAAACCGCCACCACCACCACCGCCTCTACCTCGACCTCGAAAGCCGCCACCACCACCACCACCATTAGAACTTCCCTCTTCTAATTCAGGTAGGCTGTCATTTGGACCCAAAGGAACCATTTCCAATGAAGCTGTATTATACCATTTTTCCTGTATGATTTCATCATATTTGCTTGGTATATCAAATGCTAAAGACATGTGATCTTTTGAAAAAGTGATATGAGACACAGCTGCATCACCTTCCTCTTCTCCTAGTATTCTTTTTATGATCCCAAACCCAAAAGACTTTCCTCGAATTTCTTCGTCTTTTTTGGTTAAGCAGTAAGTGGTGTATCCTTCACGTTGAGTTAGTGCCGAAATTGGGGTAACTTTATGTGCGCCAGTTAAGCAGACTAAAGCAGCTGCCAGAGGCTTAATCGAGTCATTTTTGTGTTTTTTAACTAGCTTTTCTGCCGAAGATCTAAATTGATCGATCAACTCATCTGATATGCCTTGGATTTCTGTGAAAACTTTGTCTAGTTTAGCATTATCTACATGAGAAACACCATTTTCAGACTCGGAATGTGATCGTTTATTGGATTTAATGACTAATTCAGATTCTTCCTCCTCTTCTTCTTCTTCTTCCACTTCATTTTTTGACTCTTCAGCAGGTTCA
This sequence comes from Brachionus sp. 'Tiscar', assembly GCA_006352455.1. Lineage (NCBI taxonomy): Eukaryota > Metazoa > Rotifera > Eurotatoria > Ploima > Brachionidae > Brachionus > Brachionus sp. 'Tiscar'. The sequence goes on along the minus strand of VANL01000093.1, from coordinate 35,199 downwards.
TTATTTTCTTCTTTTTCAACTTCTTCTACTTCTTTGTTTTTTGATTTCTTTTTTTTTTTCTTAGGACTTTCTTGTACCGGTTCCTCAACTGCTTTTTCTTGCTCTTCCTGTTCTTGTTGCTCATTTGCAACATGTTCCTCTTCCTCCTGTTCTCTCTTCTGCTTCTTATTCTTTTTTCCCATTTTATCTAACTAAACTAAATTTATTAAAAAAATTTACACGAGGGTTAAAAAAATTGAAAAATGGCTGCTATGTTAAAAAATTTTTTTGAATGAACTTAATTTGAAATTGCAACTTAATTTATAGACGATTTAAATTTCATTTCATCTGAATGCATTCGATAAAACAAAAAATAACAAATAATTTATTTGTTGATTCACGTTTTTTTATGCTATATTTTCTAGGTTTTAGTCTTAATCGAAATTGTAATTTATTTGTATGTCAAAGTAATCAAAACAAAATCTTATAATTTCTAAGTTATTAGTAATTTTAAAATTACAATCAAATTTTAGATTTAAATTAAAAAAATTCTTTAAAAGTTTAAATATATAATTTTTATTATAAATATTTTATTTAATTAAATTTTGTCAATTCATTTTTGCTTTTCCCCAACTAAAGCATCTAATCTCTGGTGGATTTTGAGAGTTGAATAAATGAAAAATTCTACACTTACGAACAATTGACATATTCTTATCTATGTATTTTTCAATACCATATTAAAAATATGTAAAAAGTATTTATGAAACAAAAAGTTTTTTTGTTACTTTATTTAAAAAATAAAAATTTTAATAAAAATTAATAAATTTAATTCGATATATATCATTTAGACATATTAAAATCCTTACTACAGAATATTTTTATATACTTACACATTATTATTTTAAAATTTAAAATTAATTATTTTTAATAGTGTTGGATGCGGTCAGAGAGAACCGGTCCAATAGACAGGCGGTTTCTCGCGGTTGTTGATCCGTTTATTTTAGCGGGCTACATTTTGGCTTGTTTATTAACCGTTTAGATTTAAGCGGACGTTTAAAGAAATCGTCCCAATTTTGACCGGCGGGTTTAGAATTTAATTTAAAAAATATTTTACAAAAAATTGTTTTTTTAAATTTAAAGATAGCATTTGGAATTTTATTTTAGTGACTCTGAACTCAACAATGCCGCCCTAATAACCACCAACAACGGCAAAAAGTAAATTGGGCTGCCAAAATAACGACCTGGAAAGACAAAAATTTAAACGGTTACAAAACGGGCTAAGGACCGCCTGCCAAAAACTGTCCGGTAAAAAAGGTCACGGTTTTGAAAAATTTTGACCGGTTTAATGTCCGCTTGCACGGACACCAACACTAATTTAAAAAAAAAATTCAATTATTCTAATGAAAAAAATCAAAGTAACATTTCAGCTGTGAGTAAAATTTTGGAAAAACTTGAAGATTGGGACACAAACAAATCAATGAGACCATAAGGTTCATATAGTAGTGTTCAAAAATTTTACAGCATCTATTGCTTTTTTTCAATTGCTTGCTTAAAATAAATCGATTCAAATTGGTGAACTGTCACTGCTATGGAAGCAGGTCTTTGTTACTCCTCTACACAAGAGGGATTCTAAAGAATTATCATCCAGTCTTATAAACCAGTTAGATGTGCAAGATTTTTAAGAGCCTAATAAAAGATGTTAGAAAGTTTATTTGTTTATAGCCTCTTTTCTGATTGCCAACATGGCCACGTAAATCCAACTTAACAAATCTACTTGAAATAATTGACATTTTTACTTAAGCACAAGGTTTCTAGGTGAATTTTGCGAAAGCATTAAATTTAAATTAGGTATAAGCTTAGGTTTATGGTTACATAGGGTTTGAAGGAAAGAACTCAGAATGTAGTATTTGATTAAATTGGATAGATGTGGAGTAACACAAAACTCAGAACATGGGCACATACTTTTCGTTATTTACATTTATGGCATGCTATAAATTATCAAAAGTTAAGTTTACGTAAATGAAAATTTCATCGATTATAAAGACTCATTTGGATTTTTAGTGTACAATCAGTATTAAACTGTTCAGACCTCATTTGGTATAGGCCATTAGCTCATGGTTTCCATACGTACAAAAAGATACAAACAAGATCAAAAAATTTTACAATTTTTCTAGGATGATTTTTGAAAAATCTAAGTCAAAAAATATTTAAAAAAAAATGATTTTGAATGTGAATGAATTTGAGTGATTTTGAATTTATGATTCTAAGTATCTAATGTTGTCTAAGTCATTAAAAAATCCAAAAATTTAACACAAGACTTATTGATTATTAAGTTTGATTAGATTAGAATATGCTTGAATTTTGAGAAAAAGTGTTTTTTAAATATTAATGAATTTGGTGTGGATTCTTTTTTTGTAGAAGAAAGAAGTTTTTTCGTTTTATTAATTAAAATATTAAATTTTTTAGAGCTCCAAATCTGTGTATAGATAAATATGAATTTTATTTTTTTAAAATCTTTAAAATAAGTAGCTTTATTAACAAAAAATAAATAAATAATAACTTTGATTTTATTAAATTAAATTGAAATTTTTTGTTAAAAATTTTCAAGAACAATTCTAGGTGGATTTACTAAAATTATTGATATAAATCCAAAAAGCAATAATTAAAGAAACCAGTAGCACAACAATTGAAACAAAACTAAAATTTTTGTTTAATCCTTCATTTTTTTTTTCATTTTGATTTGAAATTTGTGATGAAATGGAATTTTTTCTTGAAGAATTATCACCGATATCTTTTGCTTCGACAGTTTTTATTTCAGCTAGAACTAAAAATTAAATATTTATCTATCTTTAATTTAAATTTATTTACGAGGCAAGTCTTCTAGATAAACAATTTGCTTACTAGCATCAATTAGATCGCATCCAAATAAATCTTTAATTCGCTCAAAAATGTCTGAATCTGTTTCATCTGGAAACATGTAATCAGTGATCATTTGACTGCTTCGCCCATTTAAACAAATCTGTATTCTATTCGGCGTTTGATAGCTTTCTTCAATTGAACTTGGATCATTTGAATTTGGTTCTTCAAGTTGAACATCTCCGATTATGTCCTTACTTGCATCTAGATCTTCAACTAATAAGCGTATTCTAGCATTAAAGCTTCTTATCAGATCATATATAAAAAGTTTTTTGATGTATTTTAGCTTGAATGAATTTGGAAAAGATATTAATAGACTACAATCTCCAGCTAGTTCGTAAATTGATTCGTTAAAGTTTGAACTACAGACATTTTGTTTCGAATTGACAAATTCTGAGTTCTAATTTAAACATTGTTTTAGTAAAATTACTAATTTAGATTTTAATAAGAGAGTGATGAATCAACTGAAATGAACTTTTATTTTATTACACTTCTGTATACAGTGGTGCTTCTGTATTAAAGTAAATTAATGTAAAATAATTTCAACTTAAATTAAAAATTTTCGAACATAAACATAACATTAGTATGGATTTAAGAAAATATATTTAAATAAAAATTTTTTTTATTACCAGTTGATAAAATTGATTTGTGTATTTAATTTGATTAACTCATCTTATGTTAGATTTATTTTTAATTTCAAAATTATTAGTATCTAGCATTAGAAGAATCTTTAAACATTATGAATGAAAGATATTTGATGATGATGATTTGTTCTGTGACTTAACTCTTGTGAATTACTGATTTGAGACTGATTTGAATTGAAAAGAATTGAAATTAAAACAATACCTTTTTGAATTATTCAATATTAAATATTTTTTTTGTTTATATTAATTATTAAATTTTTGTGAACGTTGTTTTACTTTAAATTTTATGTGCATTGTAAATTCACAAGATTGCTGTTCAATTAGATTTTAAAGAAAATTTTTTATTCTTATTTTATTTTATTTTGTTAATTTAAATAATGTTTAAGTCCCATAGACAAATTGAAATAAGAATCAACAGACAGTTAAATTCTTATATAAATTATAAATAACTGCATAGATTTCAAACAGTTTTTCACTAATCAACAATTTGAAATGAAATAATAAACAAAAACTATGTTTAAAATTAACTTTTATTCAAATAATTTTAAGAAGTTAATAGTACTCAGTAACTATTGCTAGACAAAATACTTAGCATATTCATAAATATCATAATCTAACCGCATTATTATTTATTTATTAATACATCTGGAACGAGCCGTACCTACTTCAAAAATTGTCAAAATCTGAAAAATTTTTTTTGTTTTATCCTAAATAAAATTAAACTTATAATTTTACATGTTTTATTTATGTTTTAATATGTTTTATTAAATTAGCATATGTTTTAATTTGCATAAAACTTAATATGTTTTATATGCTTTATAAGTTTTGGTTTTATAGTATTTCAGATAAGTTGTGACTTGGTCACTTGGGTATTTCAAGATCTTTAAACCGTTTTGAAAGATTTTCTTTAAATTTTTAAAAGAAAAAATTCAAAATAAACCTAACATAAAATTAGTTAATCAAATTAAATTTTAAAATCAATTTTTTCAGCTGGTAATAAAAAAAATTTTTTTTTGAATTTTTTAAAAATTATAGATTTCATATAGAACATGATAAATTAAAATTATTTAAACTAATCAAAAACTAATGCTAATTACCTAAGATAAACACAAAACCTAAAGTTACAATTGAGTAATTTGTTCATTATTTGAATTATCTTTCGTATAAAAAAAAAATTCTTAAAATTAAAACTTCCTTGCTGGAGCCAATTTAGCCCTTAAAATATTTTCAATTAAAAATGACTCTAATAAAGGAAATTTATTGTTTATTTTTTGTCTTTAATAATCAAATATCTTAAAAAACTTAATTGCTAATATTAAAAAATTAGTGATAAAAATTATATAAAATATCTTTGAGTAAATTAAAATCATCCAGTAAGCAAAAATTTTGCCTTAATATATAGATATTTGAAATAAACTTTTATCTCTAATTGTTGTCTAATAAAAATTTTAATTTAACTATTAAATCATCACTGCCGAAAAAATTTATTCAAAATTACCAAATTTTCAATCAACGAAACAGAATATTCATTTTTTTCTCCTTGTATTAGTTTAGCAATTTCCGAAAATTGTTTATAATCATCAAATAGTTCATCATCTATTAGACACAAAAATTTTTCCTCCATGAAATATTCATTAACAGGCAAAGCTTTCTTTAGTAAAAATCAGTCTATTTTAAATAACCTTTGGCTTGAATAATTACCATAAAATCTTCTTTTAAAATATCATAAGAATGAACATTCAATATTTTAAAAATTGACTTTAAGTTAAAATTGGTTCCAAGATTCGTGAATTGATTTTCTAGCAAATCTTCAATCACTTTGATCTCACATGCTTGGTAATTTTTGTTGTCTGTTAATGATACATCCAAACATTTCATGTTAATTGATTTTCTCTGGGTGTCTACTAGAAACAACAGACGCTCTTTATTAAATTTCATCTCTCTGTAATAGTCTATTTCGTTAAGACTTTTGAAAATTTTTGCCAATAATGAACGACTATAAATGGGCGTTTGATCGATTGTGTAAACACCAAGAATGTCACAGCCACCAACGAGCATGTCGTGAATAAGGAGAGCGTGATTTAAGGCCCAAGACGCGCCGGTTTTATCAGAGCAATCTTCCTCATTCTTGGGTGTTGGTATAACAAGAGTTATGTAATCTTTAGAAGCATCAATTGTACCTATTAAAAGACCAGTCTTTGACTCATGTTCATTTTGAATGAGATTATTTAAGAGATGATTGGCTTTTGAGTCTAAATAAATTGTCTTTACCATTACATTAATTTTAAATTGACGTGTAAATTATGAAATAATAATATTTTTTATTTCATTTTAGTTAAATCTGTATGTAGCGAGCTGTGTTGAATTTATTTGATTAAATGTTAAATAAATTTTAATCATATCAAATATTTGGATAAAAATTGAGTTAAACATTTACTTCATTCTAAAAATATTTTATTTAATTTTTTGTTAAAAATTAATAAAAAATAAAATAAAAAAAAATTTGAAATTATTTTTGGACAAGATAAAATATATCTTTAACTTGATTAATATTTGATCGCATGGTATAAATGTGAGTTTAATCATTCCATACAGGTTGAACAACTTGTAGGTTTTACTTTTTTTATTTCTCTCTTTTATTAAAATTTTAATTAGTTTCATTCTTTAAAAAAAGCTAATAAATAAAACCCAAAATCTTTGGGCCTTGAACGCCCCCCTGTTTTATTATTAAATTTTTAAAAAATGGATATTGATATAAGTTCGGTTTATTTATTCATTGTTTTTGTGCTAATTAAATTTAAAAATTTAAATTTTTATAAATCAAATAAATTTGGAAGAGAAGATTATTTGTAAATTATTATAAGCTTTTTTTTTAAATCAAATATTAAAAGTTTAAATGAAGGAACGCAAATTTCTACTAAAGAATTGGGGATGCAAATACAAAAAAAATCCAAAGAGTCATGAACGAGAAAATATTGTTAAAGATCGAGAAAAGTTCGTCTAATATTTTGTGGAGAGAAAATATCATTATAATACAATAGACGAAGAGAATCCACCACAAATCAACATTATGAAGTGGCAAAAAGTTTCACTCAAGGTGTATAATGGAAAGAAAAGAAATTTGATTTTTTTGATTAGAGGAGAAGAAAGAGCTTTAAGAGCTCAGAATTTTTGATTTCTTATCCTTCTTCACCTTTTTTTACTCTTTCTGAAAATGAATGGGAAGAAAAAGTAAAAAATATCTTAACATATTCCATGATAATATGTGATTTTAACATGTTTTATATACTTTTGATGAAGATATATACATCTTATTATTTCATCATAGTATATTGATGCAAATTGATGAAAAATTTTTTTCGACCTTCTCTAAAAAATTGACTTTTGGGTTTCCACATATTTAGATTACGAATTTGAGGTTAAAATCGAAACATGAGATAGCGTAGAGAAAAAGAGATCAGAAAAAGAGCTATCTCTTTTTTTTCTTCGTTTTGCATTTCCTGAACCTTACTTAATAATCGATTAAAAAATTTACCGATATTTTAGCCAGAATAAATTTTTTTTTTAAAACAGTTTACATATGTTTACTTTTTAAATTTAAAATAATATTGATAATAAACTTATCATAAATTATTATTAAATATTTTATATATACATTTTAAAAATTGAAATAATCTTAAAATTTTTTTTCCTTAAATTGAATTAAAAAAAGAAAATTAAATTTCAAAATACAAAACATTTGGTTTATTAAAAATGCAACTTAAAATTTTCTTTTTTTTATGTATAAATTATGTTTTGACTCAATAAAATAGAGATATGAAATGAATTTATATTCTTTATGAAAATTTTTAAAATTGGTTTAAGTAAATAAGAAATTTATTTTAGATAAAGCTTTTTTTTTTCAAAAGGAATGTCCAATATCCATGAAGGTGTAAGCTGTGATATCTGTTCCAAAAGCAATTTTACTGGCAAGCGTTATAAATGCCTAATTTGCTATGATTTTGACCAATGCGAAGTATGTCATGAACAATCAATGAATGTCACATTAGCTCTATCTAAACCGATAAATCTCACACATAGCCACGTAAACACACATCCAATGCAATGTATTTTGACAAAGAACGACTTGGAAATGTTTTACGGTGCGCCAAGTGCAGTTACTGACTATGGCGAGCAAATATCATTCACTTGTCCCTATTGCGGAAAAAATGGCTTTAGTGAATCGAGTCTGTGCGATCATTTGAGCAACACTCATTTAAATAGCTCACAAAATGAGTCACTTCCGACCGAGGTTGTGTGTCCCATTTGCGCTGCATTGCCCAACCGGGCCTGTGCTGCTGATCCCAATCATTTGACTGAGGATTTTCTTCATCATTTAAATTTGGAACATGCTCATGCTAGAAGTCTGCTTGACATCGGTGCGGACAACCTTGGATCAGGATCTGTTGCAGCAGCGGCCGCATTAAGATTCTCCAGAAGATTAAACTATGCTCAAAATGCCTCGTCTTCTGGTCGAGGCATAAGCATTGGCCGGAATAACACATTTAGATTTCAATTTAACAATTCGTCGTCGTCGGGTCCCAGTAGTGCTTTGTCTTCATTTATGCGATCAGCTGGAAGTGGCATAGACTCGTTCATTACTTCAAGCTCAACCGGCGGATCGGATCCAATTGTTGAACTGCTTTCCCAATTAACCGGTGTTAGACGAGCTGCATCGAACACTCATTCGGCCAGTCTGACTCTCGGTCAATTGACGCGCGAGCGTGAAAGTCTTCACCAAGCAGGCGCTCGACATCACATTTTCTCGGGATCTAATTCAAGTAAAATTGCCTTATCTGGTAAGCTTTCAAGTGGTTCAGTGCAATCGTCTTCTCACACTTCTTCAAATCAATCGAGCAATCAAAATCAACAAAACATACAGCATATAAACCAATTGTTAGAACTGTCGAATTGTCTGCTACAGCAACCACTGCCTTTAAATGCAAGAGACTCAAGATTCCTTTTATCAAAGTAATATTCCCTATTTGGCATTAAAATACGTTCATTAAAACTTATTTAATCAATTAATCAATATGAAAAAATTAAAAAAAGCCATGATTTTTTTAAATTGATTCTTGTGTATAGTTCAGAAATCATCTAGTGTGAAAGGTTTTTCAGCATTTGTTTAGGTACATCAGTTTTTTTTTTTTGAGTACAAAGAAGTACAGCATAAATTTTGTACCTGGTTGATTTCAATGTTGGGTCAGAGTTTGGCCAGCAAGCCTTAATTTTTTTTTTAAATATATTTTTAAACCAAAAAATGCAATCTTTAATCTTTGAAAAAAATTTCTAATTTTAGAATTAAGTAAGAAATTAAATAAGCATCAAAATATTTATTTGAATAATTGGTATTAAAATTTCTACTAAATCTTCATGTTTTACTTTGATTTAAAATTTAATTGATATCATTTTTAAATGATGATCTTCCTAATCCTTTTGAGAATCGAATATAATATTTTATAATATGTTTTATAGATTGATTACTGTTGGATGTTTTATTGATAATGATGGTTTAATAGATTCAATAATGGTTTAATAGATTTACATCTGATTCTTTATCAAGATTATCATTTTGAATAATGCTTTTTGAGCTATCTCTTTTTCTCTTCTTTTCAATTAGAAAACTTTGAAAATAAGTAGATGTGTTTTTCCTGGTTCCTGGTATTTTTTTATATAATTTAGCTTGGGTTTAATAAAATAATTTTTTTGACCTAATAATTAACATTAAAATTTTGCTTTTTATTTATTAATTTATAATTTTTAGGTATGATTTTTCATCGTGTGACAAACAGGAAAGTCAAGGACAGCAACAGCCAAGCTCTAATATTATACCGATGAATATTAAACAAGCAAATTTGATAAATGATATTATTCTTTCATTAATTGGAACTCAGTTAACTAACGCAGAGCTTGAGAATGAAAATTTGACAACTGATGTAAAACACAATAAACAAGTGGAGGTCTAGAAAAATCAGTATAAAAACAACCGATTACCGTTTTTTTAACACAAAATTTTATATTTTACTTTGTTAAAGTAATTTTTTAGGCAAACGCAATTATAATTAAGAGCGACCGGCCATAAATGTAGATTTTTTTACTTTAAGTGTTTTTCAATCGAATCAAGAGAAGATATTTTTTTTTGGAATTTAAAAATAAAAAGAGGTTTATATTTTTGTTTTATTAATTTTTAAAATAATTTTTTTCAAAAGATAAAACTTTCTCAAATGATAATGAAAATAATTTCTATCAATTTGACTTAAAAACAGATTTTTCTAACAAAATAATATTTTAAAAGCCATGAATAAAAATAAAAAAATAAGTATATTTTAAATATTTTTTTTATTCTAATAAATAAAATAAAAATATTAAATTCTAATTATTTTAAAGATTCTACTTTGAAACAGTTCTTGATTCCTCTAAATAACAACTGTTGTTCATTATCTGGCCGCTTAGAATCATGAATATTTAATCCATAAAGTTTAACCAAGTCTGTAACCATACATATTTTGATCAGCAACCGCATTTCACATATATTTACACATTTGCATTTCATAAATCTTACTTTCATTAGATGAGCACTATTACTTTGGCACAGAGAAATAAATAAATGAAATAAATATTTTAAGGTCTATTTGGTTGCTAAATTCTTGAACCAAGACCCAGTCTAATTTTCGCCTCATTTTAATTAATTAGGGAAAAAAATCGAAAAAACAATTTTTTTTGGATCTAAGGGTTTGTTGAACACAAAATATTTTTTAATTTTGAGGAATAATATTAAAAAAAAATCATACATAAGTGATTTCAAAATTAAATTAAAGTTTTTATCCACTTTTAGACATCATCCGCTACCAAGCAATTTTCAAACAATTAAATAAAAAAATTAGATCGATTTTATTGACTTTTTTTTGAGTTACACAAAAAATAATTAATTTTACCATTTTTTTAATTAATTAAGGCCAAAAATAAAAATTAAATTAGACAATCAATTATGTAATGTTTTCTTAATTGAACTAACATTTTTCTCAATAAAAAGCTTTCAAATTTTTAATATTTTGTTGATTTATCTAAAAGCTCTTTAAAATCCTAGAAAATCTAATCCTTTCTTTTTTACTATTAGATATTTTTACTTATTGATGTATGGTCGAATCGAAAAAAATTAATAAGCGCTAAAATTTTTAAATTGATTAAGATCATCAAATATAAATTCAATTTTTTAGTTTTAATTGATCTTAAATGTCTTTTCAAGATTAAAATAAAAAAAAAACTTAATTAAATGATGCCCGGGAAAACATTATGAAATCGATTTAACCAAATTTTCTAAATTTGAAGAAATTTATCTTAGAAATACAAAATAAATTTTTATATTTGAAAATTATTTGAAATCTACATATCGAAAATTGAAACAAAATTCTCATACAGTTTTGTGAGAATGTCATTTGGAAGTTTATTTAGCTTAAAGATATTTAAAAAGAAACGCATTCGAAATATTTAATATAGTTAAATTCAAAAATGAAAACTTTTATAGCTCTATTCTTTTTGATATCTGTCGCTGTATGCGAAAATCCATTCGGAGTAAAAATCCAATAAAAAATTAAACCAATTTCTAATTAATTATATATAAAAAGTTTACTGATGAACAACTCAAAGTACTGGCTGATTTAGATTTAAAAAAATTGCCATCAAGCCTTCAAAATAAAGCTGGAGAGAGTAGTCATTGGTGCTGTACAAATGATCAACCCGTTCAACTTGTCCAAAGAACCAAAGTAGTGTCTGATATCCATACAGTAGCCACAAAAATCAAAACAGGATACACTTCATGTGGATTCCAAGGTTGGTCAATGTGCTCAGTATATTCAACTAGATATAAGTATTTTTTAAATTTAAATAGATTAAAAATAAAATATTTTTTTAGGCAGGTAGCAGTTTATCGAATTGAAACCTATGAAGTACCAGATGAGCAAGCCTGTGCAGGTTTGTTATTCAAGTCATTTGATAAAGAAAAAAAAATTTTATATATATCTTAAGATCATCATGTAAAATGCTGCAAAGACTATCTACTTGTTGCTGGAAATTGCTTCTGTAATTCTTAATTTAAATACCATTTTCAAAAATTTAAATTGATCTTCTAGCGTTGGAATCTGTTTCCTCAAATTTGGACTTGATTACACAACTGGTTAATTTGGGCTTGATTAGTGGAAAATGAATATTCGATTTTTTTTTTAATTTTCAAAATAAAAGCTAGTTAAAAACATGGTTCCATTTTAAAAAAAAATTAGCTAAAAATCTAAATTATTTTGTAATGGTAACGAGTGAAGTTTTTTTTTAATTTTTTACTTATTAAGCTGATAATTTTTATTTTTCAAATACTAAGTCTATTAAAAATAGTTACTTTTTTCCACATTGACTTTTAAAAAATGATTTCCAAAAAAATAATTAACACTTATCACAAACCACTAATCATTAAATTTATTTATTTTTAATTAAAGTTTAAGTACCATGGAAAAATTGAAGAAGATATAATTTTCTAAATAAAAAAGGGTAGAAAAATTTAAAAGACAATTAAGATTAAAAATTCGATTAACTAAAAATGATATTTTAACGATTCAATTTTCAAGAGCTTTATAATATCGACAAATCTTATTTTGTTTGATTTCTAAAATATTTTATTTTCTGTGCATTTATTTTTAGATGATTTGGCTCACTAGGTTTCAATTGAAGCAAATTTGGAATAAAAATCAATCAGTTAGTAAATCCTTACCTGTTTTCTCAGTAAAAACAGAATTTTTTAAAAGTAAATAGACCACTAAATAAAAAGTATTTAAGCTAAAAATTAAAAGATTTTATTTTATTTTATTTTTATAAAAATAAAAAGGTATAAAGCTTGAAACAAACAAATTAGAAATTAATAATAAAAATGTAACCATAAAGGAACAATCTCTTGTGTTGATTGAGATATTTACAATACCTGTGAATACATTTGCAATCAAAAAAATAGCTAAACCAACAAATTTTGAATCTGCAAAACGGTAAAAAGAGTGAGTCACGTCGAGTGTGTTGTAAAATATTCTGCTAATTTCTAATTGAGTTAAGCTTTCTTTTCCGTTTATTAAATTTTTCAGTAAGTGGACAGTAGCGATATTTCCCAATACTAATAAAGACCATAAAAAGCATGCAGTAGTTAGCTTAAGTGATAAAATTATTTAAATTAAATTCAAAGCTATTTAAAAAATAATACAGTGTAAAAAATAAATGATATATTGCATATTCTTCTTGATATGTCTTGAATATAAGTTGAACTAATATGTGTCAAGAAGAAAAAAAATCCTGAAAGTAACATAAGGACAGTGCAGCATTTTTTTGATGCCATTAAATTTTCATTACTAATTCTTTAAAATTTTTCAAAAAAGAATAAAAGAAATCCTTTAAAAATTTACCTGCTGTTTATAATCGTTTTTAGTTCATAGCAAATTGCTTCTCCAAAAAAATACAAGGATAAATATCCAGCAGTACTGAAAATTCCTTCTTTATTTCTATCGATCAGAGTATTTCTTTTTCTGTTATATTGTAAAAGATAGTCTGAAAAGCTTTCTATTGAGAGAAAGCATTGATAACTTATTCCAATCAGCAACGAAACAAATAATGCTCTTTTTGAACTGTTTTTAATAAAAAAATCGAATGGACTTGCTAAAATCTTGAAAAATAATTAATTTAAATAACAAACCGATTAGAAGTTTTTCATATGAGTATTTTGAGAAACTTTTTATGCTCATAATTAAATGCTTCCTTCAAACATGACAATTCTGTGTGCTTTTTTATTTTTTAATTTATACAGAAATATAGATATTCTGCTTTTGTTTTTGTTGTTTAATCTAGATTTGACTCAAAATAAGAAATTTATATAAAATTTTTAATTAAAAAAAATCCAAAATAATATTAAAGAATATTGGTTTTTTTTATTTTTTGGAATAAAAAGTTTTCTATTTAGCGAGATTGAAAGAATAGTTATGGAAAAATAAAAACGTGTAATAAAAAAACACAGATATGTGGCCCACGCTTAGAACTTAAAGAGTCTTGAGTTAAAGAAAGTTAAGTAATATATATCTAAAAAATTCGATCAAGTATTAAATATTTACCATTAAATTTGCTTGTGGAATGAAAATTACAATTTTAAAATATTATAATGCGATCATTTAATTATTGTTTTAATTATTTTCAAAGACAAATTAATCATTGTCTTAATAAAAAGAAAATCATGTCACTTTAAAATTTATTTTTTATGAAATTAAAAAACAGTCTTTAAATTATAGCCTTTTAAAAAAAATATGTAAAAAAAAATTTCCTTTAATCCTAAAAATAATTATTAAATAAATTAGAATGAATTAAAATAATAAACTGAGCTTTGAAAAATGTAAAGTATATTTACATCAGGTACTTTACAAAAGTCTGTAATTTACAACATCATTAGAATTTAATTATCCCAAATCTAGTTCTTCTGAATGGGATGTTAATTACCATTCCAAACTAAATGTTGATGGTCGTAAATCTGAATTTTTAAAATTAGTAAACTCAGGACCCTTCACTTTATGATCTAATACCAACTTAAATAAACGATTTGAAAGTATAATTGTGCAATTAAGAACTAATATAGTTCACAAGACAGTAATTATTTACCATTTTTTTTAAACCCAACAAAAACAGATCGAGTTTTAAATATTTTTGTAATTAAAAAATCTAACTATTTAAAATTTATGAAATATTTTTTTTGAAGTAAATTTTAACTTAAATATTTAAAGACAATTCGATTTTTTTTAAATTTAGATAAATATGACTGTAAATTATTCCACATCTAATGTGAAATAAATAAATAAATTGTTTTTAATAAAATTGATACTAAGAAAAATAATTTTAAGTGAAGAATTATTTTAATAAATAAATAAAAAATATCAACTTCCACGAATTCTTAACTAATCCCCGCGTCAACCTCTGGTTCAATGTTAACTATGGCTATTTATCTAATGTGTTCTCCATGTCTCGGCTTAAAGGTCTATTGATAATTGCAATCAGACGCTGGCGGAAGTTTTTATTTTTACTCTTTAAACCTTTTGATTTAACTTCTTTCTTCTAGTAATACACAAATATTTATATTTTTAGAAAACTCATATGAAATAACTTATGGATTTTAATAAGTATTGGACAGCGTTGGCTTAAGTCAAACTTATAAAGGCCAATCTTTATTAAATTTATTTTTTAAGACGGTCTACAACCAACAGTGCCCAATGTTTGCTATAATTTGAATATTATACTTTAACAAAAAATATAGTAAAGAAGAAATTCCAATGTTCACCGTATTCATTTATATTTACGCTATAGTCTGTTATTTTTGTGACAGCTAATCGTATGATTCCCAATGCTAATAAGATTGTCGATTTTTTAATTGTAATGAGAACATTGGTACAACCATTTTTTGCCTTTCTATACAGTAAAAATAAAATTATCTAAAAAATTTAGTTAATATTTACAATTCGTTGTTTCTTATTAACCTCATGGAATGACAAAGAATGAAAAAGCCAACTCCTATGTCCATAAGGCCAAATCCGAAATCGTGACTTTTCATATATTCAATGGAAAAATACGAAAAATCTACAGCCAAAATGCATGCACTTGTAATTATGAATAAATACGTTCGAAATGAATTAACACTTAATCGAATTAGTTTAAAATCCAAATCTTCGTTTTCAGATGTAGAATAAAAGAAACTTGAATTCAATTGAATTTCAGCCGATTTCAAACTGATAATAGCAGCTGCACATATAAAAAAAAGAGACAAGTAAACAATATACAAATTTGATGCAAGTATAATTAATACTATAGGAATTTGAATGGTAATGAGATCAAAATTGAACATTTTCCTTGAAAAAAAAATAATTTTTTAATTTTTAAAATAAGCTTGTTTTTACCAAAATTTAAATTCAAATTGATCATTTTCGAGGAAATTGTTGACAGTCGGATGTTGTTTAGATACGCAAAAAAATCTTATTTTTAAAAATATATTTACCATGCAAAGAAAACTGAAAGAAGCTAGCAGAACTATGAATTTGTTTATATCCGGTCTAAGTAAATTTTCAAATAAATCCATATCTAAAAACATACGCATAAAAAATTAAAATTAGAATTAAAAGCTATATTTGACCTTAATTTAATAATAATAATAAAAAACTTTATCTTAAGATTAAAAAATAAATAAATTATTACTCATTTTTATGAGTTTGATGTTATAATTTTGTGGTATCTTTAAGAAACAAAAGCTCCCCTTGAGATAATATTTATTTTTTTAAATTTATTGCTAAAATAATCATAATCAAATAGAAAAGTTCTTAATTATTCTAAAACTGACTTGTTAAATTTCAAAAAGTTATACAAACCAATGATTTAGTTCATATTTAAAAACGATAATTTGTTCACCTTGTTTTAGTTAAATTGAGATTTAGTAATAAATATTGTAAAAATAAAGCCTAATGGCTAAGCATAATTTTGTGCTGGTATAGACCAGCAGTAACTTCTGCTACTAATAAAATAATAATGATAAAAAAAAAACAAATTACTATTTATTTTGCTTATAAAAGTAAAGATTGTTGAAAAAACCTTAATCAAATATTAGAGATATATTTCAGATGACAGCTATGTAGTATAAATTTTTTACATATTTTTTTTCAAATAGTTTATTTAACAAAATATTTAGTTTACAAAATTTATAATTGATCCTTCGATACTATTTTCAATATCTTGATACCTTTGATAACCTGAAAATTTGTTAAAAACAAAAAAAAACAATATTAAGATTAAAGTATATTCATAATAAGTCTACCTTTTAAAATAATGAATCGATTTAAATTCTTACTCAATCGTCTATCGTAACCTTCAGAGTCATAAAGCCCCACACATATTCTCTAAATCAGCCTGTCTTTAGCCAAAATTTCTTTTTGATCCAATGGGAGTTTCATCTTTTTCAAAATAATACTTTCATAGCCGTAAAGTCAGTGTATTAAAAACAAAAGACTGCGATGGCTTGGATATGAATAAGAAGAAACAAGTATACAAAAAGGAGCCCTTCAATGGACAAGGGCGACGTAAGGTAAGACCATAATAATATAGAGGTCAACAATCACGAAAGAGCTCACCGAAATGGGAATGACATAGGGAAAAGCAAGGGTGGAGGCCATAGATCGACTTGAGTGGAAATCAAAAGTAATGACCCTTTGCTCCACAAGGAGCGAATAAGGGGAAAAATAAAACTGAAATCCGTCTCTTAATTATTAATACTCTTTTATAAAACTTGGAATTATTAATACAAAAATATCAATATTTATAAATATTTATAAGACTACCATAAAGCTGTAATTTGGAACTCAGGCTGAGGGAAGAAGACTTTCAGATATTTCTTTATTTGAAAAATGCTGTTCGGTAGTCTTTTACAGGTGTCTTTTCTTCTAAAGAATCTGCATTTTCGATAATTACACTTACTAAATATGTAAAACTGCATACTAATTTATATTTTCTACAAAATATGGTTTAGCAAGTTCCTTGTTCAAGGAATGAACCTATGTTTTTAGATGTTTATTTTGGGTAAAAATATTTAGAATTGCGTTTTAGCTTTATTGTATTCCTAGAACTGCGTGAGGATTTTAAAATTAATTTACTTCAAAATAGACTCAAAAATGAAATAGATAAATTAATTTTATATTAAAATGAAACTAAAAATAGTTTTTTGCTATTAGTTTTTGCAAAAAACTGCTAGAGATGTAATAAATTTTTTTAAAACTTTTTTTTTTCTTTTAATTGATAAAATATATAAAAAAAAATTTTTTTAATTTTCGAAAATTTTTATTATTTTCAGTGAAAAAAAGTAAAAAAATTAAAGTATTATTAAATAAGCTTTTTTAATATTGCTTTTTATTATGGTCATTTTATTTAAATGGGAAAAATTGCTTCCGTGTGTGGTTATAAATTTTATAGTTATTCTGTTTATAGTTAAACTGTTTCAGAGCTAATTTGTTCTTGTATTTATGAGTTCTTGCTGAATTTTTAGCTATTAAAATTTCAGCATTTATATGGTCAAAAATTGTGTTATTTTTTACATTTTCAAAGTAGCGTTTTTTTTTATCCGTTGAGTTTTTTGTAAAAGTATGTATAAAAAAATCTAGAATTTTCGATCTGAAGAAGCCAAAAGCATTCTCATGAAAGAAATTAAAAGTACTTTGCATAACTGGTTCCTAAAAAAATATCTAAGCCACCAGAGCCTTTTTGAAAATCGATTTCAATCTGTCCCTATGATTGAAAAAGGCTGCGGATTGAAACTAATTAAGCATCTTTGTTCTGAAAAGAACAAAGGAGAAGAGTTTTTGTACTGGACGGAAGAAGGGGACGCAGGTCATATCTGATTTTGTTTTTGACACAGTGATTCGTCATACTTCCGTCAAAATCTTACCTTTTTTTATTAAACAAATTAATATAATTTTTTACTTAAAATTTTAATACAAAATTTTAGTTAAAAAATTTTGTTTATTCTTAGAAATTTTTATAAAAATCATGAATAAAAAATTTATCAGCTATTCGATTAGTTAGCGAAGAATTTTGCTTTTGAGAGAGTCTCTCAAACAATAGTCCAGCTCCCATTCGATTATGTTTTTCGTATTTAGATTTCAAACAACATTCGATAAGAATTAAATTAAATATATCTCTTTGAGCATTAGAGCCACCAATATTTTTAAGCTCATATCTTATCGGGTATAATAGATCAACAACTTTATCGAAATTATTTTCTCCAAATTCAAATATGGCATTAAAAATTTTCTGACCCAATTTTATATTTAAATTTCTAATAAAATCGGACAAACTTTGATCATTAAGAAAATTTTCAAAAGATTTCATGTATATTTGTTTTTCTTGTTGGTTTCCAATCATTGCATAAATTAGTGCCATATGAAAATCACTATAAATGTATCCATGTTGATCATTTCTGTCATTGAATTTTTCTTTAACATCAATAAATTTATTTTTTAAATATTCATTGTTCTTGAATCCGTCTAATTTAAGTCGAGTTAATAAACTTGAAATATTTATCATATCTATAGTCATTTTTGGATTCAAAAAGCTCTCATTGTTGTCCAAAATTTCCACAATTTTATGATACTCTTGTTTTTCTAAATAAAATAAACATAAATGCCAATAATTGTGTCCATTAATAAAATCACAGCTGTTCCAATCTTTTTCTGTTTTTAGCAAAAAATCGATTCCTTTGTCGGCACTTGAAGCATATTCATTTGCATGAGCAATTGCATGACACGCCCACCCGTCTTGTCTGTTCATTTCGATTCCTATTTTAGCATATTTTTCAGCCTTTTCTAGCTCTTTTGTTTGCGTTAAACCAAAAGCATAATAACCATAAAGATAGTTAAATAAAGGAATATTTTTGTTCCATTTTGGTAAAATTCTAGCTATGCTATCTCTCATTTGTATACCGTCCCCAAGATAAAAATATACTCCTGCACTCATCCTTACTGCCATCATGTCAGTTGGATGATCAATCAAAATATCTTCCCACAATTTAACAGATTCAGGCAAATTTCCTTTTGCCAAATGCTCAATTGCTCGAACATGAAGTTTTTCGCGCAATGTTAGCTCATTAGCCAATGCCTCAGATTTGGATATCAAGTCTTGAATAGATTTTTTGTATAGATCTGATGTTAGAGTGAAATTTGTTCCCAAGAGTTCAATGCCATATCTTAAGCAATGACCTAGGATAAAATTTGGATCGGTATTTATCATTTTAGATAAAGATCCCGATATGCCACCGAACTGGTGGTTTTCGTAATATCCAGCTAATTGACTTAGGCATATGTCGTAAAATTTGCAAGCCTCATTTGAATTGGTGTTCATAGGCAACTTTTCATCATACCAAGCTTTGCAGTCTCTCCAATTCGAATGCATTATTTGTTATACGAGCAAAAGTGTTCATTTTTATCAAACGACTTCATTTTAGGTTGTTAATAATGACTCGGCTAATTAGATAAAATGGTATTTTTAAAAATAAAATATGTGATAAAAAATTCAAAACTAATCTTGCAAAATCTTAATCAAGATTATATTTTTTTTTCATAATTTACGTTCTAGAAAAAAAAATGGTAGTGTCATTGACTATTTCCTAATCGTATTAAGTTTGTAAAAAAAATATTTAATCAAAAAAATTTTAAATATTAAAATGAAAAATATGAATTTAAAATTTTAAAATTAATATTAATATAGATAAAAATGATAATAATAATTTTATACCAGTAAATATTAGTATAAAGTCGGATGAAAAGCTTTTGTTTTCTAAACGTCTGGATAAATAATTATACCATGAATGGAAAAGTTTAGGCCCGTGGCAGGAAGAAGAAAATTCTATGAGCAATGAATCTTTTCCATATTGCTCAGTCAACCAACAAAAAATTCAAGACCACTGAGTATAATAAGAACCAATTCTGAAGTTAGTCTCTTAAAATCACCTTCAAAAAGCGGAAAGTTTTTTAGTTTTTTAAATAAAAGTAATATAAGAGAAAAATTGAATGATGATAAATAAAATTATAAATCTTAAAAAACACAGTATTACACTTATTGGTAGTCGGATGGTCAATACAATTGATTATTAATATAGTTTATTTTTTAATTTTTTTAAATAATAAATAAAATTATGAAAATATTTTATACAATCAAATTGAATAAAAAATTCATTAATTTATTTCAATTGATATTTATTTCTTTCGTGATTGAGTTAACTAAAAATTAGTAGAATATGAAATATAAGATAGCTTTTAAAACTCAAAACCAAGAGGGGTTTGTTAAAAAAACCTTTAAATTAATTGATTTTTTATTTTATCAAATCCTTAGTCTGGCTAAATCGACTAAAGTAAGATTAATTTCTTATTGTTAATAATTATCTCTATTATCGTTCTTGCTAAACTCGGTTTGTGAAATTTAGTACAATATAGCAAAAAAAATGTTAAAATTACTTAAAAATTTATTTTAAAGATCAAAAGCAAGTTCTGGAAATGCAACATGGTGCAACATTCATGTTGCATTTCCAGAACTTGCTTTAGATTTGCTTTATTTCCAGAATATAGCTTTTGACAAATTTTGCTGAAATGTATTCCTAAGAGATTTTGCACATCAGTAGAAGACTTTATTTTTTGATGCAACTCTGTATTTTGCGTTATATTGCATTAACAGAACTAGTTAAAACTTTTAGAAAAAAAATTTATAGGCTTTTTTTAGCATTAATTTCTGCTCTATTTTTTAATTTTGTATCAAATTTCACAAAAACTTAAATTGTGTATTGCTTTTTAATTTAATTGAGTATCAAATTTTAAATACATTTTTACATATAATTTTTTAAATGTTAAAGAAATTTCACAAAATTTATTTCGATTAAAACAAATTAAATTTTCAGATGATTTTTTCATTAAAAAATAATTTTGGCAAAACCTTGTGTAGTTGGAATAAAGACCCCATTTTCCTTTCAGTGATGCAATAGTTTTGAAAAAAATATTTTAGATTTGTGTAAATGTTAATGAAGAAGAAAATTTCAAACAATTAAAGTAGGTTTCTAAACAAAGTAGACAGCTTTCTTATGCAACTCTTATTAATTTTTGAATATTATTACATGGAATCCAAGTTAAATAGACTTGTTTACTCAACACTTTTTTTGTTGTCCTTAAGAGTAAACAAAACTTTTTTTTTAAATTAGATTAATGCAAAAAATTTAAACTTTTAAAGTTTTATTTAAAAAATTTATTATTTTAATTTATTATTAATTATTATTAATTCAAATAAACATAATTATAAACTGCAAAAGGTATAATACTTGAAATTAGTAAATTAATTGATAAAATAATCAATGTAGTAAAATATGAACAACTCTGAGGTGTTAATAGTAGATTAATTAAACCTGTGAAGACATTAGCTATTGAAAAAACAGTTAAGCCTACAAATTTTGAATCAGAATAACGATAAAACGAATGGGTAACATCTAATACTGCATTCAATGTGGTATCAATTTCAGTTTGGATGATAATTTCAGATCTTGTTGTCAAAATTTTCAATATTTGAACAATAATTATGTTTCCGAATACAAAAAACGACCACAAAAAGCATGCTGTCGTAAGCTTGAAAAAAAAATTAAAATAAATTATTCAATATCAAATTCTTAAAAGCCCAAAAATTTACTATTTTACTAATTTAATTAAATTTTATTTAAAATTATTTAACTTGCGTTTGTAAATTATTAGCCAATTAAATAATTAAATTTCTCTAAATAAGATAAAACTTGGTCAAATTCTATAAAAGACATAAAAAAATTTAAAGCTTTTTTATTTTTAAAGTAAAATAGTATTTTTATCAAAAGTTAAATTATATTTTAGTTATATAAAATCAGTAAATTAGTAATTTTCAGACTTAAGTATTTATAATGATTACAGTATGAAAAATAAAGGATAAATTGCAGATTCTTCTAGATATATCTTGAATGAAGAATGAACTAAAATGTGTTAGACAGAAGAAAAATATTGAACTAGTAAACAAAAACGAACAACATTTTACTGACATTGTATTTAAAGCTCTTTAGATAAAAATTGGTATTTTGGAATTGAAGCTTTAAAGTAGTTACTCTTTTTTTAAAATGTCTTTTAACTGATAGCAAATTGCCTCTCCAAAAAAATACATTGATGTGTATCCAATAGTACTAAAAAGACCTTCTTTGTTTTTATCTATAAAAGTCTTTCGCTCCTCAAATTTTTCTAAAAGATAATCTGTTTTGTAAAAGAGTATCCATTGATGCAAGCATCCAATTAACATTGCTAAAATAAAGGCTCTTTTGCAACTATTTTGAATAAAAACATCAAAAAAGCTGGACAAAATCTTTGGAAGAAAAAGGCTAGAAAAAATATTAGTATTCAATTGTAAATTTACTTTAACAAAAAATATCGTGAAGAAAAAATTCCAATGAACTCCATATTCACTTGTGCTAACACTGTAGCCTAAAATTTTCAATGAAGCAAGTCTAATAACACCCAAAATGAAAAGTATGCTTGACTTTTTAAAAGTATTGTAAATATTTAAACAAATACTAGTTATATTGCTAATTTTAAAATTTTTATATAAATTGGAAAATATATATTTTTTTTAATTTACACTGTAAGTAATTCAGTTTCATTGCTCATATTTCTTATTAATCTCATAGAATGGCATAATATAAAATACCCAACTCCAATGTCCATTAATGATACGCCAAATTTATCTGTTTTTGCTTTATTCATTGAAAAATAGGGAAAATCTACTGCAAGAATACAAGCACTGGTGATAAAAAATAGCAGTGTTCGAAACATGTGAACACTTAAACGAACTATTTTTACATGTAAATCATTGTTTGATGGAAAAATATTTTGTGGATATATCAGGTTTACTTTAATTTTAATTGATCTAGGAAAAATACTCAGAAAAAATAAAATGAATGCAAAACTAATGCAAGTGTAGGCTTTCCATATTTTGTTTGTGAAAACGATCAAGACAATCGGAACTTGAAATGTTATAAAATCAAAAGTAAACAAATTCCTTGAGATTAAATTTTGAGCAAAAAGAGATATTCTCATCAAAAAGTACTCACCAGTATATTTTGCTTATTTTCAGGCCTTCACCATGATTCTCTAATTGAGGATTTGTTTTTTGTACACAAAAAAATCTCAGTTTTAAAAAAATATTCAACAAACTAAGAAAACTAAATGAGCCTAGCAAAATTATAAATTCGATTACATCAGCTCGAATAAAATTAGCGTTCAAATCCATTCATAAAACTTTAAAACCTTCAAAACCTCTGTTTTATCATAAATACTAAAATTGAAAAAATTTAGTTAAAATTAAATTAGATAGTATATGTAAAAATACCAAAACTTGTAACGATATTAATTTTATACATATCAGGCTAATTTTTTTTTACATATTTAAATCACTTATTAATAATTTTTCGGCAAAGTATACCTTTTCAACAAATATATCAAATTACTTTTACCTTGAAATTAAAAACAAATATTTAGCTTTAATATTAAATAAATGATTTACGATTTTAAAATCAATTTTATTAAATATTTTAAAAGTTCATATACGTATTTATACAGATAATTAACTAAATAGTATTAACTTATTTTTTGATCATAGAACATTTTTATAAGTTGGCTAAATTTTTTTTTGTTGATAAATATGCAGCTTTTTCAAAAATATAATGAAAATATTGAGATTTCTAGATTTCTCAAATAAAAACCAATGCTTAACTTTTAAATAATATAAGATAAAATAATATAAATTTTATTGGAATTTTTTGGATCAATTTTAGCTGAATTTTAAATCTAAAAAGTAAAATTCGAATTATTTTGCATTTTTTATACATTATTTAATCTAAAATGAATTAAAGTTAAATAAAATTTTTCTCAAATTTTGTCAACTTAAAAATATAATCTTAGAAACAAAAGTTAAATAAATGTAAATATTTTTTTTTGAAAAATAAAATTAAAACCAAAAATGAAATAAAAAATATTTTCAATAACCTGGAAATTAAGTGATCGTGTTTGTAATCATGCTAACGAAAAAAAATACTAGAATGGGAAAAGATGCTTCTGTAATAAAATTTCTTCAACAAAAAACTTAAAAATTTACGTTATTGTTATTTTTTTAAGGAATCTTTCTAGTATAATTTTATTTTTATTTGTATAAATAAAATACGATATGAAGCTAAATAGTTGTAAGTTGCTGAAAATGAATGCCAATTAATTGGTACAAATTATCTGTTGGGTCATATTTTCATTTAATTACATTTCAAATAACAGATTGTCAATTTGTATCTTAAGTAAAATTCTTAAATTTAAAAATGTGATTAAGATTATTCTTAGCCTTAAAATAATCAATAAAAATGATTGTTTAATTTAATTAATTTTGATCCAATATTTCGTAAGTTTTATTAATTTGCAAATTAGAGTTACTAAGATGACAAAATTTTTCATTTGATTTAAAGATTGAAGCGATTTTCTTGAAACTTTGTAAAATTTTAAACGATCTATGCTAAAAAAATTGTTTTATAGACTTAAACAAATTTTAACAAATCAATTTATTTTGAATTTACAAGACTTGTTTTTAAAAAATTTTGAGTTTCAAGTTATTTAAAATATAAAAAATTATTCATTTCAATTTTTCTTTTTATTGATTTAATTAAAATATTGTTCACATTTTAGAAAAATTTTGGAATTTTTTTTAATTTTTAAAATTTTTATGATAATAAACGAACTACAGTATTTTCAAAAATATTTTAATATCTATTTAGCTATTAATGTTAAAAAACTAAATTCTAAAAAATGGTTTAATCACAAAAGATCTACCGAATTAATTTTCTATAAGATAGATAATCTGTCATGATTTAGAATATATTATTTAAAAAAAAATAATTAAAAAAATAAGAATTCTTTCTTTTTAATTAAATTAAAACTTATTTTCTTCGATTCGGTTAAAATTTAAATAAATGAATGAAAATTTAAATTATTTTGATTCTCTGCAATAATAAATAAAAAAATACAATAATAATGAATTAGCAAAAATGAAGGTTTCTTAGCAGAAGAATCTTTATTTTATTAAAGACTTTTGTGGGAGAAATTTTTTCAAAAAACTAATATTTCTTTAAACATAAATAAGATTTCCTTTCTAACGAACTATGACCGTATTTAATTAAAAAAAATAGCATCATTAAGCGAAAATGAAGAGCTTCTTTTGATAAAATAGAATACCTTTAGTTTTAAATATTTATTACGATGTTCAAATGAAAATAAAATGAAAATAAAAAACTATGGATCACTCAATATTTGTTATTGTTAGAGAGGTTTTTTTCACTGCATTGCGAATTATAGCCATTTTAACAAGCATTTTGAATATTTTTGTTTTTCTCAATCCGATTCTCAAAGATTCTACATATCGACTCCTTTTGATTAGTTCAGTAAATGATTTAGTATATTCATTAATGGTAATGCTTTTGTTTTTAACCAGAGAACCGTTTTGCATTTTATTTTGTTCTATGAAGAACCAATACTTTCGGTGTTTGTTATATATTTTCATTGAAAACTATCTAACAAGCTGTTTGTTTATGATGAACATCCTAATCGAGCTAATTCAATCATTCAAAAGGCTTTTTGTTATTTCAAATAAAAAATATATAGAAAGCTTTTCAGTAACCAGTGTCACAACTATTATTTTTATATTATCCTTTACCTTTTACACTCCAGTGATTTTTTTGAACAAAATTGTTCACTTGAACAATACAAACGAATACAAAATCGAACATACTGATTTTGGCAAATCATACTTTGGACAATTGATTCCATTTTTATTTTCTGTAATTCGGCTTGGATTAGCAACACTAGTTCTTTTTGTGATTAATATGTTTACTTTTGTTCGCTTTAAAAAATATTTTTACCGTAAATCATTTCTTAGCGAGCAAAACTCGTGCACAGCGTCCACAAACCTAAACTATTCGTATGGAACAAGACCGATTAAAAGTAATTATCGTATGTCAGTCAAAGCTAGTAAAAACATAACTCTGATGCTTATTTCTATATCTGTTCTGTTTTCATTAGGCACTTTACCTCTGGCACTTTATTATGCGTTTAGAGATTGTTTTATGGTCAATGAAGAGTATCAAACTATAATGTTCGACTTTTGTGCTTTATGTTTGCACTTATTTGTCATTATCAAGCTATTTATTTATTATTCTTTTAATAAAATGTATCGGAAAATATTAACTAACTATTTGTTTACTTTTTTCAGTTTTTTTCATTTAAAAATTAATTAAATCTTTGTGAAAGAAAAGCTTCCTTTATTTTAATTATTTAATAAAAACATTCAATACCAAAATTTTTATTAAATCGATAAATTCTAGGATTATTAAATCCAACCCTTTAGAATAAAGCTAAAATGATACAATAGATCAGTCTAAATTTTCCTATGAGCCATTTGGTATAACAAAATTGCTTTATTTCTCGAAAATGTCTTTTCTATAAGTTGATTTTTTATACAGAAATTCCAGTAGAATCAATGTTAAAACAGTTAATTTTATTTAAAAATAAAAATGAATATAGCTCAACCTCAATTAAATATTCGACTTGATTCTTGCCAAATATTTAACACTCAAACACCGGATGAGCTTTTTCAGCGCTTTATACTAAATCTTTTATTTGCTTATGAAAATGTAGTAGTAGTAGTAGTAGTAGTAAGACCGCATGGCGAGATAATGGTCGTATTTAATTTTAAATGAGTCCACGGTCTATCCGATTGATCAAGAAGTTGTGTCTTTGCTGACAAGATGCCACGATCTCACGCCGTAGTTGACTTCTCTTCGTGTCTCTCGGAGCCGACAAATTTGGCTCGTTGTGCCACGTTATGTCATCTTTGCTCCTGCTGACTTTGTATAGTTGAATTAAGTCACCACGTTGTCGTCTTGTCTCCAAAGATGTAAGACCCATCCGCTCAAGTCTGTTCTCGTAGTCCATGTCTTTCAAGGCAGTGGAGACTCTCGTTACTCTTTTTTGAACTTTTTCAAGGGTGTTTATATCTCTCCTGAGGTACGGGTTCCAAGCCGACACTTAAAACTCCAGATGCGGACGAATGTAGGTGCGGGATAGAGTGAGAAATGTGATGAAATTTTTTTTGCAATCAGATATCTAAAATCAAAAAATATTAAAATTTTCATGAAATAAAAATTAAAAAGAAAAGGTGACACAAGGGGTCCCAAAAACTCCTCCGGGTTTTGAGTGTTAAATTTTTTTAATACAATCAATTTCAATTCAGATTTTTAAATTAATTCTCAGTGTTAAGTTAGAAACAAACAATAAAAAATTTGTAATTAAAGTTAAATAAATATAAAAGTTCAACAAAAAATATTAGTTCATTTCCAGCTATTCTAATCGCAAAAAAAGTCAATAAAAATTCCAAATTTGGTATATCGCTGTATTTCAAAATTCAACATTTTTTCTATATTCAGATGATTTAAATAGAAAAAAGATTTCTTCATGACGAAAATGAAAAAATTATTTTCCATGAAAAGCAATTTACTAATTTTAATATTAGCTAATATTAATAAAAATAATTATTTTCAATCCTTATTTTTTAATTTAATAATAATAATAATAATAATAAAAGCTAGGGCAAGCAAGATTGCGGAGGCGCCTAGCAGGAGGTAGTCTATGGAAGCACATTGCGCCATACAAGAAAAATTAGTTTCTCTTTACTCTCTTAAATACGAATAAGGTCAAGAGGTTTCTAATTTAATTTAATTTAAATTTAAAACATTGTTATACATATGCAGTTTAGCTTATTTTTAAACAAACAAGTATGATTCAAAGTAGAATACGTTAGAATTTTAGATTAATATTAGTCGTTTTCTTTAAAAATCTCTTTAAAATTTTACTTGATTTTAATAACGAGAAAAAAATTATTTCTTATTTTTAAATTTTAAAATAAAACTTTTTTATTCTTAAGAGTAATTTTTAAAAAAATCTATTTAAATTCTCTAGTAAAATTAATTTTTATATATTACCAAAATTTCGTCTTATCTTGAATCCATTTCTAGCTTGCTGATATTCATTAATTTTTTTTTAATTATAATCAAACTATCTAGTTCTACTCATTTCTATAAATAAAGTAAATCACTTCCAATTTAAATAAAATATTTATTTAAGTATAAGCTATAAAAATTAGCGTTTATTTATTTTTTATTGGAATTTTTGAATACAGTCTGAGTAAGTATTGAAAATTTATGAAAATTTTAATCAAGTAAAAATTGTGAATTTAATAAATTTTTTTATAGCTATTGAATTTAGTAAAAAGGAATTGCCTACATATATCCGTGAGCCTATCGCCTTATATTCCCGGTTTTTGACACTTAAAGTTAATTCAAATATAAAGAGTAAAGAAATTTTGTAATTTTAAAATTCAGTTTAAGAATGCGAAAATTTTATATGCTATATGTACTATTTTTGGCAAATCTTTGCAAAATATTCGGTTCTGAAAAGCCAAGCATTTACAAAGAAATATGTAAAGATCCTGATGAAGAATACTTAAGCCGACTTTTGTCAAATTATACAGTTTTATTCACAAAATACGAACAAAACAGATTTCAAGATCCTAATAAAATTTTGACTTTGGACTCAGAGTCTCAAACTATTCAAACAAAAGCTTCAAATTTTTTAGTAGATAGATCCGAGTGTAACCTTTTGACTCGGAATGCAAGCGTTATAAATCAAGCATCTTTATGTCCTTGGCGTGTCAAGAAAATATTCCGAACAACCATGTTTCCTAAATATATGAATCAAATTCAATGCACATGTGATTCATGTATGATGATTGGAAGTGCCAAAATTTATCGTAATGTTTTGAGCTGTCAGCCAGTTTTGAAACGAAGACCAGTACTTTTTAGATCAAAAATTTGTATTAATGGAATATTTAAATGGGATTCTGCTGTAGAACATGTCGGCGTAGCATGTGTATGTGGTTTTGAATACAAACTAGTACCTTTTTTAAAAATTTAACTTTTTGGTTTTTTTTTTAATTTTAGTTTTTTTCTCAAGTCTAAATAACTTTTGTGGAAAAAATTCCAAAAGTAAATCCTAATCAAACGTAAGATCAATGAAAATTAGATCAATTTTGAATAAATACTTAAATAAATTATTTTTTCAACTCTAAATTGAATAATTTACTATTTTGATTTTTTTATCTTTTCAAAATTTTGAATAATACAATTATTTTAAAATTGATCTAAATCAAGTGAGTTTTTACTCAATTAGAATTTTAAAAAAGTAATTTTTTGATTTCGAAGAAATATGTCCAAGTTTAACGCTTTATCTGTTATAAAACTCATAAGATATTGAAGCAAATGATCAATAAATGAAATGTTTGAATTAAATTTTTTTAGTTTGAAAATTCTTATAGAAAGAATTTAAAATTCTAATTGTTATAAATAAATTTTATATATAATCAATTAAAAGAGAATTAAAAATTGTCTTAACTTCGTTAGCTTTTTTTTTTTTAATTTTTATTTTAGGCGCTTTCAAAAAGTCAAAAAAAATTTTTTCATAAAATTCAATAATTCATTGTGTTTGAATTTTTTTTATCTATAAAAATAAAATTTTAGGAATAATAGAAGCTATAAAATGAAATTCTATTTTATTTTGCATAATAAAATATTTAAATTTATGACTAATAAAAATCTCGGACTTGATACTTAAATTTAAATTTATTTTTATTATTGATTTCAATTTGAAATTTCCATAAATTCTTATGCTAAAAATTTAAAATATTTTGGTAATCTTCCAGAAAAAAAAACAAGAAAATTTAAACGATTGTTTTTTTTTTTTAAATAAAAATCTTCAAAATATCTACCTGGTTCAGATTAATCTAAAATAGCTTCTATTTCAATAGAAAAACCAATGCTTGGGACATTTAAATCAAAAGCTCAATTTTTAGGTTGTGAAATAATGGATGCATTTAATGATAAAGTTGATGGAACCGACGCTTGTCAGAATCATATTCAAAAAATGGTAAACAAAGCGGACATAAAAGGTGTCGATCTTTCAGTCAATAATGATTTATTGATGATTGAATTATCTGACTTAAATTCAATTGAAAAAATACCAATTTGTCTGCTAACATATTGTGGAGTTTTAAAAGAAACATTAGTAAAAAAAGGGAGAAAATACGAAATACTTGAAAAAATAAATTTACAAAATATTTCAAAACCACTATTTGTTGCAATATTTAGGAACTTGCAAAATTTTAATTATTTTAATTGCTATGGATTTTATTTTTAAAACCAAAATCAAGCTGTAGAATTGGTGGATATTTTAGCTAGAATTTATAATCAAATTGTTTACAAATACAATAATGGTAAATGAATAATTGTTTTTCCAATGTGATTTTTTCATTAAAAATTGGCAATAAAATTATTAAATCTAATAGAATTTGATTATTTATAAAATATTGAAAAATTTAGTAGTAATAGTAGTAGTACTATAACTGCATGGATCTTATCCACAAGCTGTAGCGTAGTAACGTACAGCCATAGCAGTAAGAACTCCATAGATTTATTTAAAACAAAATTTTTATAATGCTTTTTTAAATAAATATTGTAATCTAAGAAGTTAATATAAAGCTTAAAATATTGATTTTTTTTTTGACCGATTTCCTGAATGGTTCCCATTCAGCTCATCTCTTCTTCACTTTTTGCTAGCGACTTATCTAGCCTCGCTTTGAATTTGTTTAAACTTTCTGACTCTACAACGTTGTTTGGAAGGAAGGCTATTCCAGAGGCTATTATTTATTTTTCACAAATTATATTTTTCTTAATTTGTGTTCAATGCAGTAATGAAAATAATTTTTATTAATTTTGATAAAAATAATCAAATCAGAAAAAAATAATTTGTCTAAGTTATTTAAAAAAAGATTAATCAATTTTTTAATATATCTAAAAATAAAAGGGAATATAAAAAAAAACGATTCTGACATGTGACGCGAGTATTAACATAAAACTAGTTTCATTATTCTAAAATAAGAATTATATTTTTCTAAGTAAAAAAAAATATTTATTTGGATTTAATTTCACACAAGAAAAAAATATATAAATTAAAAAAAAAGATTAAAACAATATTACCTTAATTAATATTCAAACGAGAATAATTTTTTTAATAGACCAGTTAAGATTTTGTGTTTTCTAATTTAAAATTCTTTAAAATTAAAGGAAAAAACAAAGTGATACAGGTAATTCCAATACTAATTAAAATGAATAGAGTAAATATTTTAGAAAATAATATAAATTTTTTCTTATTGAATATTCCTTTTTTAGAGAAAATAATTTTTGAATTTGCTGTAAAAGCAGAATAATCAAGAGAAGATGAACTACATTTTGAATCTATTGAACTATTTTTTTGAGATGAAGTAAAATTGGTTGATGTATTTGAGTGAGATTTACAGTCTGAAGTATAGTTAATCGAAGAATTCGATAAAGCTGAACTGTTTACTGAATTAGTTACTTTTAGAACACAAAAGCTATTCTGTTTTTCTTTTGCTTCGATGTTTGACATTATAAATTGTTTAATTTAGAAAATTATATTTTTATTTGAAACCATCCGAAACTTCCTTGGAGATTTTAAAGCTATTAAAAATTAATGAAAAAAATCGTGCTTAATTTAGCAATTTCTTTTAAAATTTAAATGTGTCAATTAAAATAAATTTTCAAAATTTTTTTCAGAAATTTAATGTTTTTAATTTTGTTTAATTATCTTAATGTGATATTTATAGATTTTATAGATTTAAAAGAAATAAATCGATTTTTTAGTAGTAAATAGATAACTTTTTTACAATGTAGGCTTTTAAATACTGTCTAAGAGAAAGGATTTTCTTTTTAGATTTCAAAAACTCTTCTTTTTGTAAGATAGAACATTCTTTGATTAATTTTTGAGCTTTTATAGTCTATAAATAATGTTACCCTTATAGATTTTAAATGATATTTTTTAAATAAAATATTTTAATAAAACACTATTATTATTCTCAATCCTAGTAATCAAACTATAATCCTATTAATCTTACTAATCAAAGAGAAATAATTTTACTTATTAAAAAAAAAACATAATTTGATAATACTTGTAAAGTCAAAGTTAAATGGATTTTTAATTCAGTCTAAAATCATTCTCAATAATTTACCAACCTAATGGCAAATTGAAGTTTTTGATAAAAATTTTTATGCTCATGCTCAAAATTTATCTTTTAAAGAATTTTTAAGAGTGTTTTAAATTACAAAATTTAATGCAGAGACATATTATCATGTGTAGCAAACTATATTAAACCATATCTGAGTTTAACATTGAATGTTAATTTTGAAAATGTGTTTCTGCAAAAAAAATTAAATTCTAAAATAACTTAAAAACCTTCTTTTAATGAAAAATTTTGAGTATGATCATTTTAATTTGATCATTAACTTCTATTTGCCCAACCCTATCTCAATTATTGTTTAAAAGAAAACTACTGGTATCAAACTCATCAGATTACTCGCCGGATTAGGCGATAATCGAAAAATTTTGATGATAAACAGAATTTATATTTCTATATAAAAAATATTTGAATAATAAGTAATTTTGAGGTATTATTAAAATGAAAAATTAAGTTTACCAAAATTTTTATTCAAAAAATAAGCAAAAAATAAGCTAATAACTAGATTTATATTTTAATTGATAATAAGTTATAATTTATTATAACAACAAAAAAATTGTACCTTTATAATCAAAGTATTTTTTTTAAATTAAAGTGAATAAAACGCATTTGAAAACCGACAGTGTATATTTATTTGAAAAGAATTGAAAAAAATCTTGAAAAAAGTTAAATACACCGGTCGGATTTGTTTATCATAACCACAACTTATCAATAGGCCGATGTATAAATATTTAAAAATTTAAAAAATTTAGCACGAAATTTTCTTCAAAAAGCGAAAAGAGAAAGACTAAAAACAAAAGACACGGTTCAAATAAATTTAATAGACTGAAAATTAGAAAAATAAATGCTTGTTTAGAAAATATGAACCTAACTTTAAAAAAAAATTGAACACAACTTTTTTGAAACTTCGTTAAACACAAAAAAACATTTAACTTGGTAAAGAAGAGACACAAGTTCTAATTCTGAGACCCTTCTTGTCTTAAAATTTACACTGGTTTTAATACCATAATTATCGATTAATTTTTAAAAATAAAAAAATAAATAACAAACAAAATTTTGAATTATTGAAAGTAAAATTTTTGATTAATTTCTTCAGCCCAATCAAAACAGCCAGCAATATAATTCAACATTTGTACTTTACATTATTTTCATCAAAAATATATACCCAAAAATCCAAAGTTCGATTAAACAAGCACATTTTTTCTAAAATTTCTATTTTGTTACTTTTTGTTGGATAAGTATGATAAATTTTTAAAAATCTCTTGAATATTTACCATTGAAAGCCAGAGATAAGAAGCTGATTAAACTAAATTTATTTTAGCTGTTTTTTTTCACTGATTGGACTCTTAAAATAGACAACATTTCCATCCAGAAAATTTTCCACTTGAGTTGGCCTTAGACTTTCGTAATTTAGCAACTTCTTTAGGGGTTAGATCTTTTGATTTATCGTAACCAACTTTAGTTTCTTTACTCTTTGTCCAAGGAAGTTTGCTTTTACTACTTTGTATATCACTAATTGTAAAAATTTTAACCTCTTTATCTTCATCTTCATCATCACTTGAAATTAAAGATCGTTTGAATTCTTTTTTTTTCGATTTTTGATTCGATTTATTTTTATCAGAACTTTTAAAAGGAGATTTAATTACGTTTATTATTCTATTGAAAACAGAAAAGAATCCGTTTTCTTTTTTTGCTTTTATTGGTTTTAAATTTAAATCGACTCTTGACTGTTTGACAACTGATCGATCTAATTCTGAACTATTCCTCAATTTCTTGATTTCATCTAAATTTTCAGTAAAAAGTAACTCGTCATCAAAATTATCCTTAATTTTAATTGATTGTGGACCAATATTTTGTTTATTTTTATTTGCAAATATCTGTTTTGAATCATTAAATAATTTGTTTTTTAATAAATTCTCAATTTTAATGCTTTTTGAATTGTTTATAGACTTTTGACCAAATGTCTTGTTTTGTTCAGGTTGAATATTTTGTACTTTTCCCGAAAATAAATAATCAGTCTGAAAATTTTGAACATTTAGTGGCATATTAGATTCTAAAATATCATCTTTAAAAGGATTTTTATCAGAGTATTTAAAACTTTTGAGATGAGTTATTTCGTCAACAATATATTGAATATTTTCATTGAAAGGATTATTATTGTGTAAAATGCTCGAATCATTACACTTTTTCGGTTTATATGAATTTAAAGCTTGGTTTTTTAATAATCGAGAGCTTGAAAAAAAATTTTTAACGGTATTGATATCATATTCATTTGAAATTGACGGATCTAAGGAAGAAAGCCTGTTATGATCCGACAAATTGTCATTCAAAGGAAACGAAGAATCTGAATATTCATTTTCGTCAAAACAATTAAAATAATCTATTTCAGGTGATAAAGGCTTTTTATTGACAATACTAATTTTAATAAGCTGCAATGGATTTTGAGTATTTAAACCCTCGTATATAAAAGGAGGTTCAGAACTATTGGTATTTATATTTAACGAATTCAAAGTATCATTTAAAGGTTCCGAGACATGATTAAAGTTATTAAAATGGTTAGTTTTGATTAAAGTCAATGGATGGTCTTTAATAAAAGATTCAGAATGGCAAGCAAAAAAATCTTTTGAATAAGGATTGGGGTACGAAACCCTAAGTGAATCGGGAGAAAAGTTTGAATTAGGAGTAATATAAATTGGAATTTCGATATCTTTAATATGGTCTGGTTGTTCGACAACAGTTTCTTCAATAGGTGCTTGCTTATCTTGTTCAGATGTTTCGTCTTTAGCCTCAACGATTGCAA
>VANL01000092.1:0-71388 GCA_006352455.1 Brachionus sp. 'Tiscar' | reverse complement strand
CTGAAAAGCAAAATATGATTCCAAAGCTCAGAAATTTTTTGCACCCTCTTTTCCAGTCAATTTGAAACGAATTATTTTTTTTTTGGCTTTTACCATTTTTCCGGTAATCTATTAAATAAATGAATATTTTTACTCAAATATTTTTACCAAATTTTCAATAAAACAGTTTCATAGTTTAGATTTTTATTTTTTTAATAGAAGATTATAATTATTTGAAATTTTATTTTAATTTGATTTTGAAAAAAAAATATAAAAAAATTTTTTTTCTTATTCACAGAAATATATGCATATATATAAAAACTGTAAAAATTATTTAAAAATTTAAAATATAAATAAAATAAAATCAAAATATTTTTTAAGAAACAATCATAAAAAAGCAAAAATTATCAAAGAATAATGAAACCATAGATACATTAACTAACATTTTATAACCCAGCTCCCAAGTTAAAAGCCAACTATCATTTAACAAAAAAATATTTTGTGCATAAATTAGAATTAATAAATTCTAAATTATATATATCCTTTTATATTTTTTCCTATCTGAAATCATGAACAATTCTACCAATTTAAATTTAAAATAGAACAATCGTTCATCTAAAATTAATTTTATTAATTTATGCTAAAATTTATATTTATTAACCAATTTATACTTTGGGGTAATAATTTACAAAACAAAATTTTAAAATTCGCTATTTTAAAAATAATGTCAAGTAATTCAGAATTGAAAAATCTTTTTAACAAATTAGACAAAAACAAAGATGGAAAAATTGATTTTGACGAGCTGAGAGAATATTTTAATGAGTTGAATTCGGATAATACCAAGTCAAATGTTAGCGAGAATCAGACTAAAAAGGTTTTTGAGCTTATGTCAAATAACAAAGATGGCAATACGGTTCACTTAGACTTTCGTGACTTTGTCGATTATGTCACTGAGACTGATAAAAAAATGGAAATTATTTTCAAAGATTTGGACTTGGATAAAAATGGTATTATAGATAGAGAAGAAATAAAAACAGGCTTTGAAAATTTAGGAATTATTTTGAGTAATTCTCAAATAGATAAATTGTTAAAAAACATAGATAAAAACAATTCGCTTCAAATTGACTGGAAAGAGTGGAGAGACTTTTTTCGTTTTGCACCTCATGACAAGATAGAGGAAGCTCTACGCTATTGGAGAACGCAAACTTTTGTAGACTACGCTGATCAATCAATCCCAAACGATTATACCAAAAAAGAAAAACAATCAGGCTTCTGGTGGAGAAATTTGGTAGCTGGTGGACTTGCTGGTGCAATTAGCAGAACATGTACAGCTCCTTTGGACAGAGTTAAAATTTTTCTACAAGTTCATGGTGCTGAGACAAAAATCGGAATAGCACAAGCTATCAAAAATATGATCAAAGAAGGTGGCTTCAAATCTCTTTGGCGAGGTTGAAAATTTTAAAATAAATTTTAATAAATTAAAAAAAAAAATTTTTTTATAGGAAATTTTATTAATGTTCTAAAAATTACACCTGAAAGTGCCATTAAATTTACTGCCTATGAACAAATTAAAATTCTAATGGGTCAAGAGGGTGAACAGTTGCCTCCATTTCAAAAGTTTATATCAGGTACTCTAGCTGGTTTCACTGCACAAACAACCATTTATCCCATGGAGGTGTTAAAAACTCGCTTAGCTCTTAGAAAAACTGGAGAATTTAATGGAATAAGTGATTGTGTGCGCAAAATATATCGAAAAGATGGTTTAAAAGCATTTTATCGGGGCTATTTGTTAAACACTCTTGGTATTGCTGGCGTTGGCATCGATTTAGCTATTTATGAAACTTTAAAAAATCAATACAGACAGCTGCATCCCGATAATCCGCAACCTAATGTTTTTTCATTACTAGTAATTGCAAATACTTCATCAACAATAGCCATGTTTTCCACGTATCCCATGTTCATGATAAGAACAAGAATGCAATCATCTGCTAATCCAAACGATAATATACTTTCTATTGCTAAACGTGTGTATACTAGTGGTGGAATATCTGGGTTTTACAAGGGATCTTTGGCAAATTTAGCTAAAGTTGCGCCTGCTGCTAGTATTGGTTATATTTCTTATGAACAAGTCTCAAAACATTTGGGTCTGAATAGATAATTTAATTAATTTTAATTTAGTATTAGCATTTATAAAAAGAAATTATTTTCTTTTTTTTTTCAATAAAAAATTTTATTTAGTTAATCAATTAATTTAAAAACGTTTTTTATTTTCATCATTGATTTCGTCTTTTTGCTTGGCGGTGTTTTTGTTTTGTCTTAAAAAAAAATTAAATTGTTCTAATTGTAATTGAAATAAGGTTAATAATTTGTTCACTTTTTTTTACTGAAAAATTGGAAAAAACCACACAAAGTAGATAATAGAAAAAATATGAAAATTAATGATGCTGTTACTATGATAAACCCTTGTGGAATAAAAAAAAAATTTTTTTTAATTTTTTTTTTTTTAATTAAAAATTAAATTAATACATATGATACTTATTTGACAGTATTCACCAACATACCAGCCTAGACAATAGCAGACGTATTCTTTTTCTTTTAGACGACAAATTCCTTCGTTATTACAATTTTTGGAACAACCCTTATCACACTGCTCACCGGGAAACAATTCTTTTTCAGGAGATATATCAATCGAAGTCATGCGGTCACATTCACATTTTACATTTCCCAAATATGGCTTACACCAATTATGATTATAGCAATAGTTTAAATTTTCTGTTTTGCAAGTGAATTCATTGTCTAAAGAAAAAAAGTTTCTAATGGTAACAATTAAAAAACATTTAATTGATATTTATTGAAAAAAAAAAATATATGCAAAAAATGCTATCAAATAAATTAGCTAGATATTTTACTTTAATAATACTTTTAAATTCTTATTTTGTTTATTTGTACTATTTTTGCTATGAATTTTTACTATTGACCAAGAAAGAAATAAACAAATCAGTCATTTGCATTGGTTTATTCAACCTGATGTTTTGTCTAGTCATGTGGTTATTCTTGTTAGTTGTTTTTAAACCCTATCCATCTATCAAAAAGCAATATAATCTTAGCAAAAGAATGCTAAAAACGTTGGATCTACAACACAAAGATCAAAAAGAAGAATTTAGATTATCGTGTGATCAACATATGCTTTTGATTGATCTAATTGAGAGAATGAAGTTGCAAATATGGACACGAAATGGATTTGGTCAAGTAAATTTATGCCTAAAATGCAAAATAATTCGTCCCGATAGATGCTATCATTGTTCAAAATGCTCCATATGCATTCTCCAAAGAGACCACCATTGTCCACTTTTGAACAAATGTATCGGATTTTCCAACCAAAAATATTTCATCTTGTTTTTATTTTACACTTTGATATACGGCTTATTCTTTGTATTGACCATAATTCATTATATGACATTAAGTAAATTTGAGAGACTTTATGAAAATATTAACCAATTTTCTAGTTGGAATTTTTTTTTAACATTTCTAATGGTGTTTTTATCAATTTTGCTCTGTTCTTTTTTGCTAATCAACTCGTTTTACTTAGCTTGTATTAACAAAACCTCAATAGAAAACAATCATCCTCCAAGATTAGAGATAAAGAGTTGCGAATCACTACACACAGACAACATTTTTAACTTGGGAAAAACTGAAAATTTAAAACAAATATTTGGATCGAGTTTATTGCTCAGCTTATTGCCTGTATGGACTAGTGAAGGAGATGGTCATCGTTTTAAAATTTTCAATAATATCATTCAAAAAAAAAAAAATCCAACTTACATCTTAGAATAAATGATTGTATAAAGTTTTTTATTAAAGAATCTTTTTCTCCCGAACCGATATCCAAGTTATCAATGTATTTAGCGCTATCAATATTTGGACCTTCTCTTAAGTTACTCCGAAAATAATTATGCAAAAAATTTTTCATTTGATTCAATTCTATAGATGGTAGGTCTTGAGGATTTTTTTGATCTTTTTTCCAATAAAGAAGCTTTGCAAAAACTTTCGGATTAGCTTCTAGTAAATATATTTCCCAATCTTCAATGTCCATACCATAGTTTGAGTTAACAAGGATGTCTTTAGATTTATCAGGTATATTTTTAAACTATGAAAAAAAATTATTTTCTTTTAAAAAATAAAAAAGTTCTATCTAACAAATTCGCCTATATCTTTAGCAATTTTTTTATAAGACTTTAAACTACTTGAATAAAACAATGTCAAATTCATATCATATCTTATAACACCTTAAAATTTAAAAATTGATAAATTAATTAACAGAGAGTTAAAATAAAAACCTAGACATCTATCATCTTGTTGAAATAATCCTCTCAGACATCGACATTCTTCTTGTTTATTTGAGGTGTTGAAGCACCGTTTATGCTCTGAAATATTGCAATTTGCACACAAATTATTGTCACCTTAGATTAAAAACCATCTTTTACATATCCTTGCGTATATATTTTTTCATAAACTTACCATTGACAGTTTGTGCAAAGTGTTTGTTTAGAAGTGATAAATAATAGAAAAAAAATAAGCTTAAAGCTAATTTTGATTGAAAAATAATCATTTTTATTTTCGTCAAAAAGAAAAATTCCAAATTTTTAGATTTAATATTTATTCTAATTTTTTAATTATTTTAAATATTTTAAAAAGTAGATATAAAGGTAATCGTTGAGCAAATTTTTGAGCAACTTTTTTCAAGTATATATATATATTTAGTTGAAAATAGATTTTTTTTAGTATATTTTAAATATTAAATTTTCAAATAATTCGACATTCAATAGAGAATGCTTTTTTTTTCAAAATTAGTATTAAATTTCATATTTAAAATTAGCTATTGAGTGTGTAATTATAATTGAATTAGTTTTTGAACCTTTGATTTTGAATACAAAATTAGTTTTATTATGCCGTAAGATGACAAATTAAAGAGTGCTGAAGGTTGATTTTTATGGCCAGTTAAATTCCTTTGGATCGATTTATCAATAAAAAAAAGTAATTTAACAAAAAAAAGCTTAATGAATTGCTAGCATAAATCAATATTTATTCCTTAGATTTAAATAATTTTGTGTCAGCAATAAAAAACAAAATATTCTTTCTTCGAAAAATTAATTTGGTAATATCTTTTCATACATAAATATTTTTAAATGCAAATACAATGTTAAAACTTAGAGAAATTAGTAATGTTTTTTTGTATGAGTTTTTGAAAATTTAAATTTACATGACTTTTTGGTGAACGTCCAATTCATAAAAATTGTTTGGAATTAAATAAAGTTGATCTTTTAAAAAATGATCTCCTCTATTCAAAAATTTTTTAAATTCCATTTTTCTAGCTTAAGTAGATATACTAGTAATGTCTGTTTAATTCAACTAATACTGTGCAGTTTAAAGTCAAAATCTATTCCTTTTTTTACCAATATCAATTGATTATTCTTTTTAATTATCTTTAGATCCAAATTAATTAATTCGAATTTTGAAAAAATAAAATCGATCTTGTGATGATCATGAGAGAAAAAAATGGTGGATGATTCAAACTTAAAATCGATTAGTGTCCAAAAAAACTTTTTTTTTTTTTAAATTCTTATCTAGTTCACATTCAAAAATTTGTTCATTTTTTTGCTGGTTGTTAAAATAAAAATTAAAAAAAAACTATTATGATAATTGTCAAAACTAAAATTATCATTTGATTCAGATAATTGACTAAAATTTTAATAGAAAAAAAATTTATAAGTCATATTTTTGATGAAATATGATATATTTGATTTAGTTTTATAAAATTAATTAAATTGCATATTATTTTTATTTAGAAATTGCTAAAATTATGCAAAATTAGAATTTTTTCAATAAAAAATAACTTTTTTTTGTACTTTTGCTCAATTAGTTTATTTTTCATTAAAAAGCATTAATAAATTTGAACTATTATATTAAGGACCTTAAAATACAATTATTCTAGCCTCGGGTTTGTATTTTGAATTTGCAAAATTATTAAATAACTTAATATTTTACTGACTTAATATAACAGTAAAACTGCTTAAATATAAAAATGTTAAAAAATAGGAAAATTAAAATTTTTTCTCAATTTTCAATTTGCTCTTTTTGCTCGAAAAATTTAAATGCGAATTTTTTTTGCATTGCATATTTGCATATTTTTTTAAAATTGAAATTTGAAAGCTTTAAAAGTTAAAAAAGTGTGTATATTGCAATGTTATGAAATTGCGCATTTAAATTTTTTGAGCAAAAAGAGAAAATTGAAAATTGAGAAAAAATTTTACTTTGCCGAAAATGCATATACTCTTTTTATAGGCTGAGATGCAAAAAATGGCTAGTTATCGATACATACTGAACCACTTGAAATTTATAAATCAAGTTTTTAAAAGCACACACAATTTTTGAACTGAGGGGTTTTTTCGACCCTTTGTGCTATTTTTCTTTTTTGTTTTTATTCCATGATTTTGCAACAAAAAATAAATTAATTTTTTATTTTTTGATACTAGAATTTTTATTAAAAAAAATTTTTCAATAATGATTAAAATTTATTTAACTAAAATCAAAGAAAAGATGTAGCATAAAAGCCGAAAAACCCGTTCGGATTTTGAGTGTTAAGAAAGACTATTATTATATAAATTGTGTTTTTATTTCGTAATAT
This sequence comes from Brachionus sp. 'Tiscar', assembly GCA_006352455.1. NCBI lineage: Eukaryota > Metazoa > Rotifera > Eurotatoria > Ploima > Brachionidae > Brachionus > Brachionus sp. 'Tiscar'. The sequence continues at coordinate 64,724 of VANL01000092.1, read as the reverse complement.
GGTACTTAGGCTTGAAATAAGACTTCAAGTTTACTTCTCATACCGAATTTAATTTATTTTTTAAGATATTAAAACAATTTTCTAGTCTTAAAAAAATAAAAAATTAATATAATTAAAATAAAGAATTTCACTTAAAAATTTAAATAATTTTGAAGTAAATTTTATATTGCTGATCAACTTCTTTAGAATTAGTTTAATTTTGCAAAACTTAAAGATAATTCAGAATTTTAGTACAAAAAGAAATGATTGTGAATTTAGGATTTTTACTTCATCTTTAAGTGGTGGTACTGAGAATGCACCAGTTTCTACAATTTATACGACATGCTTTGGTCTGTCCAAATTAAATCTCTGATATTTTTACGAATTTGAATGGACTCTTATCATATGTTACATTTTTAAGAAAAATATTACTTATTTATTATAAAAAAAAAAAAATACTAAACTCAATTTTTTTTGTACAGCCATTTGGATAATAAAAACCTTTTATCTTTTTCATGGACGCATAACATTTCCGGCATATTTTCTCATTTGACAATTCTTGTACGTCTAATCTTTGTACTTTGGCTGGTCTCTCATTCTCGACACACTCATCTTCAGACTCTATTATGACATTTTCCTCGCTTTGAACATAATCAGGTGGTTTAAATTAAAGACTCGGCTGTGTTTTCTTTTTGGCTCCTCTTTTTGGTTTATTATTCAATGTAATGTCCATACCAAAGCATACTTGATCAACCGTTTGGTTGTAAGAAATATTCTTATTTGTTGAGCTTCTATGGACTCATATTCGTAATTGACAACTAAAACTTGATTTTCATTTTCAGGTATATCTTTAAATAGCTAACACCACTCAACTATATCACTTGAGCTAGTCGGAGCGTTGTTTGGCATTATTATTTTTTTTAACAGATAAGCTTGATTATTATTTTTATTTATTTGTATATCTGTACCGAGCTAAGGCTCCTTCAGATTAAAAAAAATATCAAAATAAAAAATACTAAACTCAATTTTTTTTGTACAGCCATTTGGATAATAAAAACCTTTTATCTTTTTCATGGACGCATAACATTTCCGGCATATTTTCTCATTCACTCATATATGAGTGAAAAATGAAATTTTTTCAATGTTAAGCAAATTATTTAGTTTTAAATAATTCTAAAATATAATGGCTTTCAAGATAAAATTAATTAATATTTATCGTAAGCTTGACGTCTATGGAATGAAGCTAAAAAATAAAAAAACTCTGTTATTTTACTAATAATTTAAGGAAAAATCATCTAAAATTTTTATGTTAGCTTTTAGCATGCTTCTGTTAATTATTAATTTATCAAAACAAAATTTAAAGTTTTTAGTAATTAATTAATTATTCTGTAAAGGTATATACCATGATCTTTTAATATATCCTTTTTTTATTAGATTTTTGTACCAGGTAGTTTAACTTAACAGTTAATAGAAGCCCAGGCACCATATGATGAGGCACCACTGTATATTTACTTTCATTTATTTTAGTTGAAAATAATTTAGGAACAAAAAAAGCTTGATATTTATTTTGGACTAGTTTTTTATTTACACTTTAATATTTAAAATATTAACACTATTTATAATTTTTTTCGTATAATTTAACAAATAAAAAAAAATTCGGCTTTAGAGTGTAACCATTTTCATTAGAAAAAAAAAAAAAACATTAAAATACTTTCAAATGGTGATCGACAAAAAATAAATAAAATTTTATGTCAGAATACTAAAGATTGTCTATTTGAAAATAAAATTTTATAGACTTAAGTGTCACGTTGTTTAAAAAATCCATCAGGTGAAATGCACTCTTTGATTGTAACAGTGACAACGCCGCTAGTTATGTCAGTGATTACCACATCATCGGTGGTATGGGTGGTAAAGAAAGTGTTGAAACTGTCCGTATCCGAATCTTTATGAGTTTGGCTATTATTTTTTCCTTGTTCTTCGTCAGTCAAATCGGAAATTTTATTACGCTTTAGGCTTTTAATTATTTTTTTCTCATCACAGTCTGATTCAAAATCAGTGCTGGCATCTTGCACCTGTTGATGCGAGCTACGATCACTGTCACTAGATATTCTAACTCGAATTTTTCTCAGTGCTCTCTTTCTGCTTGAGCTGTTCGAAGACGCCGAGGAAGACACCTTTCGACGTCGATGCGATCTAGTAAGCGAATAAATGGAGGACTCGGATGAAAGTGAATTTGTCGATGATACACGCTTCATACTGTTGGCAAGTATTTTTGAATCGGTTTTAATGGGACGAAGGCCTTCGGCCTCCCGTTTAGCTAGCCTAATCTCACTTTCGGTATCAGTCTGTGGCTTTGTCTCTGCTTTCTCTTCGCTAACACTAATTTCACTCTCTTTTTTCTTAATGGGTTTTTTTTTGCTCTTCAATCTAAATAAATAAATTTGAAAAATAAAAAATTTATTCAATTATTTAAAAAAAAAACTACGTTTCAAAGTAGTTATCTATCAGTTGCCGATCAAGAATGTTTCTCTCTGGCTCCCATGTGTTGTAGCTTTCGTCCCAGTCTTTCCATTTGATTAAATAACGCCGTTTGCCCTAAAAATCAGAGTTCAATAATGATAACTGCCCGATTCACTTGATTTTAAGACTTACTCGAGACTTCTTGTGATTGAGGATCTTTTCAGCTATGTAAATATCATCGTTTTTATTTGACATTATGTCTTTTGGTGACTCGCTTGATTTGTGAGCTTTCACTTAATACTATCTGGATTGAAAAATAATTGAGTCTAATTAAGTAAAATGTTAATTAATATGGAGGATTTGAATGCATAAAATGTAATGTGAAAAAGTAAGCGCATATATGATTAATTTTAATTTATGCTCAGACTCTAGCTAGACATGATGTATTCAATTTGTCTCTTGGACAAAAATATTAATAGAGAATTCATTTTTTTAAAGACTGGCTTTTGATTTACGCTTAGATTATTTTTGTTATAAATTAGCGATAAAAAATTTTCATTAAATAAACTTTTTATTTAAGACCTACTGTTGATCATTTTTTTTTGACAATAAAAGAAGAAAAAGTTAATTTTTCTCATCTGTTGGCTTTGAAAAAAAAATTGGTATTTTTTTAAATAGCTTGCTATTTTTCAATTTTAGATTGACTTATTTGATAAAGAAAAATAAATTAAAGAATCTAAAACGTAGAAATTTTTTTTATAAATTAAAAAATATTGCTTAATATAATTCACCTTAACCAACATTTCGCTATAAACAAACACTAGAAAGAGTTTGACAAGAAATCGCTTGCCAAATTTAGTATCAGACTTGATTTGATATGTTTAAATAGTCTCAAGAAAATTTTTTTTATTATATCCCCTTGAAAATAACTGTCCCATAAGGTTGGCAATTTAATAATTTTCTATTATTTAATGAATTCTTCAAAAAAAAGAAAATTTCGAAACAAAATTAAAAACCAAAATTTTAAAAATTTGCATTTTTAAACTCTCATTTATTTAGATAATTTGCGTTTTGCTAACTTAATAATTTTAAAAAATTAAAATATTATTTTATAAAATTTTTTAAATTTCATACAAAAAAATTTAATAATATGAAAATGAAGAAATTTGATAATTTTTAAATTTAGCTTGGACGAGGAGTTTTGATGCATAGAACAAAATAACATAGCATAAAAAATTAAACCATAGCACAATGAATAAAAAGTTAAGATTATTTTTTCTTATCTTTATCGCATATTTTTTTTTATTAAAGCATAAAAATCTTTTTTTTCCGATTAACGGCGCACGTCCCAAAGAGATTTGTTATTCTGTCTAAACGAGAGAAAAAAAAGGTTTACTAGCAAGAAAACAGCTTTCATCAATACTTTTCTATTAAAACTCTAGTTTCTGAAATGACTCAAGTTACTAAAGTCAATTATCTTAACCAAGTTGATCATGTTTATCAGGTCGTTAAAAATTCAGAAGCTGTTGAACTGACAAAAATAAGAGGTCGTTTACCTAAACGTAAGGTTAACGTTAAACTGTTTAATACTGAAGAAATTTAATTTAAAAAAAAGACGTGGTCGATCACCAAAGGCCAAGTCAGATTTGAATATTGATTAAATTATGTTTGCTTTATGATATTTTTTTTATTCTTAACTTGTTTTATTTTAAGCGAGACTAATTTTTATATGCTTTAATCACTATATCTTAATACATTACTTAATTTCGTTCCATTTAGCATTTGCTTAAAATTCGGTCTTTAAAATTTATTAGATTTTATTAACCAAATTTAGTCTGTGCAATAACATATTTTTAATTTTTAGATGCATCAAGTGCGTTGCACATTTGCAGAATTATTGCACAGACTAAATTTGGTTAATAAAATCTAATAAATTTTAAAGACCGACAATTTTACAGGCCGAATTTTAGACCCTTGGAAAAAACATACTAAAATTTTGATTTTTTTATGTGCACTGGTTTTTAAGGGCAAACAGTAATTAAATAAAAAAAGACAAAATTTAATGCAGAGACATATTATCATGTGTAACAAACTATGTTGAACCATATCTGAGTGTTGTGCATAATTCTGCATAGTTTAATATTGAATGTTAACTTTGAATATGTGTTTCTACAAAAAAATTTAAATTCTAAAATAACTTAAAAAATTTTTTTTAATGAAAAATTATGAGCATGATCATTTTAGTTTGATCATAAACTTCAATTTGCCACAAGTTAAATATAATCTATTTTTGTAAAATATTATTAATTTGGTAATTTTTAATTTATAACTATAAAAGCTTATATTCGTCAACAAAGATAAATGCTTAGTATAGCTAATAATAGATCCTTTTTGATTTTAAGACCTTTTTGCAAATCGATCATCAAAAAAGAATTAAAAAACAAAATTTTGCTAATAAAAATAAATTAAAGTCTGATTATTTTAATTAAAAAAAATACTGTTAAACAAAAAATCGGTATTGTGAATTTCATAAACAAAACGAACAAAAATTCTTCATTTTTTGATCAATAAAAATTTACTAAAATAAAATACATTTAATAAAATATTCTGCAACTTAGTACAACAAACTTTGTTGCATCTTTTTTGCCTTAAATCAATTTCAATTTTAATCAATTTAAATTTTATTGATGTTTTATTTTGTCTTTTATTTACATCAGAAAAATAATTTAAGGTAAATAAACTAAGTTGTAGTATTTTTTTAAATGTATTTTATTTTGGTAAATTTTTTTTAATCAATAAATGAAGAATTTTTCTTCTTTTTGTTTTTTAATTTCACAATATCCAAAAATCTTAGATTAAATTTTTCAATTAGTTAAATATTTAAACCTGTAATAAAGACAGTAATTGAAAAATTAAAATAATTGAATTCATTTAATTTTTAAAGTGATGAGAAATATACTCTTTTTAAAATATGCTAGACTTTAACAACTAAATTTCAACATATAAGATGTGTTATAAAAAAGTCAATTAAAACTAGAATAATATTATTTATTGCTACATTAATTAGATTTTGAAACTAAAGTAATTTAATTTGAATATATTTTTAATTTGTCAAATTTAAAAGAAAAAGTATTAGAGGCATCTAAAAATTTACTAATTAAATTTACAATCTTAGAAAAGATAAATCTATGCTATAAAAAATATGTGCTATCAAAATTTATAAAATAATAAAAAAAATTTTTGATAAAAAAGATCAAAAATTAGATCTAATAAATAAATTGATTTACTTTTTTTTCACCAACTTAACAATTCTATTCGAAATAATTTTTTCATTTTAATTAATTGTTTTAAATAAATCTCCAATGTTTTCTTATTAATTTAGCATGTGATACTAAAAATCCTAAAATTTTAGAAAAATTTTCAAAACATACCGAGCATTTACTAAGTATCTTCTATATTTATTAATTTTGAAATTTTTATTAATTTTTCAATTCATTTTATATAACTCTAGAGATTTTTACTAAAATAAAAAATAATAATAATAAACAAAAAAATTGAATATTTTTTTTAAAAAACCCTAATGGTAAACCCTTAAATCTTTTTAATAAAGTTTATATTTTTGAACTAAAATATGGATCCTAAATTACGGTATGCAACATCTTGAAAATATTAACCGTAAAATTCAGAATTATTTAGAAAAGTATAAAAAATTAAAAAAGTTTCTAATTGTCCTTTAAAAAACGCATATTTAATAATTAATACACCTAATTTAATAACAAAAAAATTCTATGAATCAGAGAAACTTTATTTATCTTTTAGATAAAAAAAATAGAAATAAAATCTTAACTAATTGAAATAAAATTTTGAAATATCTTATATTTGCAAAGAGTGCCAAAAAATATCTCATTCGAAATTTTTCAAATAACTTAAAAAAGAAATTGTGCATTGATGGCTAAAATATGAATGGTATAATGCATATCTTCCTGGTAAACAAAGCAAATAAAAAGGTGAAATGGTAAGAAAAATATATCTTACTTGTTGAATAAATAAATTATTAACTTAAAGCTAAAATATAAATCTTGATTTTTTTGTTTTATTTTTGAATCAATTAGCGCAATTTTACTATTTATTTTTACACAGCCTGATGTAAAATATTTAATTATCCTAATTAAAAAAATTACTTTTATTTTTAAAACATGATAAGCCAAATAGCTCAATTATCCTATAAAGATATTCGCAGTGTTCTAGAATAAAGACATTTTTTATCCTTAACAATTTATCGATTTTCTAAAGACTTTAAAAATATTAATAGCTGATTTCACTTTCCGAAATTAGTGTTTCTTAAAACAATCTTAAAGACACGATTTTTTTTTAAATTGTTAACTGATTCAATTTATCGTTATGTTCAACTAATTTTTGAAAAAAATCAAAAATAATAATATCTTTTGCTAACATAATAATTTTAATTTATAAATGTTTTTAATTGAAAATGACACGACATTTGAAATCCAAGTCATTTGGAGTTTAAAATTTAGAAATTTTTTGTTTAACTCTAAACCTGTGTGAGTTATATGAATATTTAATTTAGACATATATTAGAAAAATAAGAAATTTCTAAACTAAATAAATTTCATTTAAAATTAACAAGCAATTAAAATTTTGCAAAAAAATATATTCGACTATTTTTTACACACAGGTAGATAATGTTCTTAGAAAATAAGTTAATAATTTAAAGCAATATTTTATGATTATATAAAATTATAAAATGATTAATAAAACTCCAAAAAGAAAAATTACTTGGATAAATGATTCGAAAAAATCAGATTTATTCAGTCAAAAATCGTAATTAAACAATAAACATAAACAAAACTAATAAAAATTTAATTTTTTAATCAAAAAAACAAAAGAAGCATAGAAGCATACTTTATTAGGTATTTTAAAATTTATGAAAAAAAAAAATTTGATGCGAATTCCAAAAAAAAAAAGGGAGAAAGAGATAAGAAATTTGATAAAAATCAGCTTTCAATTTAACTTGAAGAGATGATTAATTTAAATCAACAATAAACTAAATGTATTTCAAATTCTAAATTAAATTATGACAAAAAAAAAAAGATTGTTCTTAAATCTCCACCCAAAAAAATAAATTTTTTATATCTCTTTGTCCTGCAATCAGAGCATGATGGAACTAGCTTAATAGTTTACATAAACTAATTTCAAAAATAAAGAATTAACTTCTAAATACATTTATTTAATTAATCTAAATGTTAGATAAAATGTTTCTGTTTTTTTTTTTCAATGTATAGAAAAAAACATAATTGTATATCACGTGAAAATTATTAAAATAAAATTTTTGTTAGAAAAGCCTGATTTTACTCAATTTTGCAAGATTCCGTATTTTTTAATATGCTTGGCAAAATTCTAATTGCAATACCTCCTATTGTTCTGATAGGCTATTTAGTCAATAAGTTTATATTCCGTGGATCGAAATGCAAGTCAAAAAATAGGCTCAATTCTAAAGTAGTCATAGTTACAGGAGCCAATTGCGGAATAGGTTACGAAACAGCACTGGATTTGGCCAAAAGAGGTAATAAATAAAATAATGTAGTAGCAAAATTAAATAGATTTATATAAAAGAAGCAACTGTTATCTTGGCTTGTAGAGACATTAATAAAGGCAATGAAGCAGCGGAAAAAATAAAATTTGAAACAGGTACGACAAATGTTTATGTAGAAAAATTAGACTTGGCTAGTCTCGAGTCCATCCGAAATTTTGTCAAAAATTTTTGCCAAAAATTTCAAAGATTGGACATATTGATCAATAACGCTGGTAAAATTTTAAAAAATAAATTTTTAATTTTCTAATTTAATATTTTTTTTTAATTTCTATTTAAGGCTTATTGACCAGTTCATATGTGGAAACTAAAGACGGCTTTGAGACCCAGTTCGGAGTGATGCATTTAGGACATTTTTATCTAACCTATTTATTGCTTGATTTGTTAAAGTCATCTAAACCTAGCCGAGTAGTAAACATAACATCCGAAGCCCATCGATGTAAAAATGAATTTTTTTGGTATAAAATTTAAACTTTTATTTTAAGTTTGTAAACTAAATTGGGAAGATATGATGCTTAAAAAAAAATACAATAGCTTTGTAGCCTATCAGCAAGCCAAATTGGCAAATATTTTATTTACTTTGGAGTTAAATAAAAGATACAAACAAGAGGGTATAATAGCGGTAAGTGTCCATCCTGGTTTTGTAAAAACCGAGATAAATAGACACTTTACCGAACAAATTGGACTAAGAACTTTATTGTTCGTCTTTTTCTATCCATTTTATCTGATTGGCAGCATGAGTTCTAAATTGGGTAAGTTAAAATAAGTTTGGTGACAAATTAAAGGAAATAATAATATGTTTTAAGGCTCTCAAACAAGCATTCATTGCGCAATTGCTGACGAAATTCCGCATGACGATCAAATTTATTACAGGTAATAAAAATAGTATTAATTAATGACATAGAATCAATTATTTCTATGAGTTTAAAAATTTTATAAAAAAAAAATAATAATAATTTTTATTTTAAAGAAATTGTAAGCCAGCTAGTTGTTCATCGCAAGCATTGAATGAATTTGAGAGCAAAAAATTATGGGAATTTAGTACAAATATTTTAAATTTAGAATAAATTAAATAAAAAAAAAAAAATTTCAATCTTTATTATCAATAAAAATAAGAAAAAAATAATTAAGTATTTTTGTCATAAAAGTCCCAAAATTGTTTATCCTCTTGCAAGCCTTCATTTGGCTTAATATCAGTCACTGGTTCATCTATTTTAACTTGTTCGTCCAAAACTTGTTTTTTCGTTTCCTTTTTACTTTCAATGTCAGGAATTTTCTCCGGTCTAGGTCTCTCAACTGGTTCTCTAGAAATAGCTGGAAGCTTTTTCGATTGTTCTTCCTTGAAAACCTTAAAATCTTTTAACATCCTCTCATCTATAATTGACAGCTCTAGCCATTGACCTTAAGAATTAAATTTAAGCTAATATCTATTTTAGTTAAATAAAAATAATAATAAAGTTTTATTTTATTTTTAGTGATTTATTTAATTTAAAAAAGAAATATTAATTAAGTAATTCTTATTTTGCTTCTGCCTTGGCTCGTCTTGCTTCGACTCGCTCGGCTTCAACTAAACCATAGTCGTGAAGTATTCTTTCATCAACTGAGTTAAGCTCTGTCCATTTTACTAAAAGAATTGTTATACAATTAGTAATTTTAAGGATGAGTGTAAATAGGATGTGCTAAGGTGTAAAACTAGTGTTTTTAAAATTCTAAATTTTAACTTACTTAACCAATCTGTTTTGCGTCTATGCGGTGTGATCACATTTTTATTCCAATTTTCCATATGCTTTTTATTTACATCACCATTGTGGACAGATTCTCGATGGCCAGTTTTGTAAACAGTGGGATATCCGTGTCCAATTGCATGTCTCAAATGATTTCCTAAATCATAATATTCATTAATAAGAACATCACGTTCATTTTTGTTCACATTTAGTTCATTTTCTTCTTCTTTGGCTTTTTTTTTGATAATACCCGTATTGTGAATTTTTGACAAAGTGTCATGAACTCTAATTTTGTCTGCTAGCAGCCTTTCAGTGTCGTAAGTTCCAAATTTGTGACGAATATTCTGTGGAATTTCGTCACTGGAAGCCCATTGTCTGTACAGCTCATGATATTTTCCTGGTACATGAATAACATTTTTTGTCGGATAGTTTGCCTCTCTGGTAACACCATCAGTAGTGTTGAAAAGCTTATAAATTGTTCCATCAGCAGCTTTGTAAGACTCTACATTGGGAACATTTTCGGACATTTTTCTATTGTCCACTAAGGTAGGTGGATTGTACAGCGGAATTTTTTCGACTTCGACAGCATTTCCATTCAATTCATAGCTTTGTTCATTAGCATATATTTCTTTTTTCTTGTCTTGTGTGGATTCAAAGGAAGACACATATTTCCTCAAATTGTTGTAGTCTTGTGTTTGACTTTTGTTAGCTTTAAGGCTAGGATTTAGACCATTAAAGCTAAAAGCGTTTAAATATGATTTATCATTGTTGAGAAAATATTTTTGTCTTGGCAAGCCCACACGAATTCTTGCTGCATCTACTTCAGGATTAGCTAAAATAGAAAAATATTTGAAAATTTGAAAATTTATTGATGCTAATAGAATACTTGAATCAAATTTCATTATTTTTATTTTTTGTGATTCAGGTTTGAGATAATCAGAGTATTTGATAGTTGCCTCTGGCTTAGCAGGCATTTTTGATTTAATATATATTTTGTTTATTAATCCAAAGCGTCTAAATAATTTAATAAATTTTTACATCATTTAATATTTAGCAAAATTTTTTTGTTTGAAAAAAAAAAAAGTTTCCATAGCAATTAAAAGGAAAAATTGAAAATTCTAAACAATTTTTTTCGGGAATTAGCTTCTTTTTAGTAACCAATATATCGAAATATATATTTAAATTTCGAATCACCAAAAAATTTTAATTTTAAATATTTAGTTTTCAAAATTTAACATCATACATTTCTTATTTTCTGAATGCAAATATTTTTATTTTAAAATGGCAAAAAAGTATATTTGTTTTTAAATTTTTTATTTATAAAACTTTATCCAAAATAAAAAGAAAAAACTATTTAATCCGATATTTTCTCAAGCTCGGATTTTTATACAACATAAACATTAATTGCCATTTGTTCCTAGCTCTGCTGAACGAGCTGTAGGCAAAGACTTTTTTATTTTTATTTTTTTTTGTTTTAAGCATTAATTTACAAAACGAAACAACAATTGCATTTGTGTGTCTAGATTCCCAATGTAAATAACCAATATAAGACATGAAAGCAGTGTCCATTTTCTCCATATTTTTGCCCATAAAACTATGATCCACTCTTGGTAGGAAAATAATACTCAGCGCAAGTGATTTAATCATGCGAGCAAAACAAAGTGCAATGCCAGTGAAGCAATCATAAAAAAATTTAAAATAAAGAAATATGCTGTACAACTTTAGGCTTTTAATGACTAGAAAATTTTTGCTATTAAAGAAGCAAAATTTTGTTGCCATTGAGACCATAAATCTGTTCATTAGCTTGAATGAAATGACTGAAACCAAAAAAGGAAACAGAATAACAATAAAGAAAAAAGCTAGTCTTGTGCCGCCAAATTCTATCAAAGTTGCCGCTTGAAAAAAAATAAATGTTATTAAAAAAAATATAATTATATAGCCCCAGCAAGTATAGGTCACTGCTAGGCCTGAATAGCTGAAGCTGCGTGCTGCTATTTTTGTGCTCGAGAAAATTTTTTTTTCACTTAAATGGTCCACTTTGTTTCCTTTGTACAAATTTTTCAAATTAATTTTAAACTGACTTATACTCAAAATCAATTGAACGGCACAAATAAATGATGTTAAAAGAGAGCTAAATAAAATAGAACTTTTGTAAACTGACGGCAAGTAGATTAAATCTATGAATATTGAGCCGTAAAATATAAGAAAACAATTAAAATAGTACAATACGGTAAAACAAACTGTATAAGTGCACACAATTCTTGTAGAAAAACAAAAATTTGAATCAAATATCAAATGAAAATATTTTTTAAATAAAGAGCTGTTTTTTTTTGAATTTTTGAATAAATTTTTAACATATTTATCCTCAAAATTTAGATGAGTTCTAGTAGAACTTATTTGATTGTAAACTTTGTAAACCATGTCATAATCTTTAACCGAATCAATGACATATTTGTTTTCATAACAACTATCATAGCATTTAGCCAAACTTTGTTGTTTGTTTTTTTGTTTTGCTTTTAAGAAAAGCATTTTGAAAAGCGAAGCAGTCAACTTTACTGTAACAAAAGATAGGCAAAAAAAATGTGGCAAACTTTTAATCATTGTGTACAAAATTCTGCTTGACGAGAACAGAAAATTGGCATCAAAAGACCCATAGTCCATTTTATTCATTGAAATATCACTTTTGACACCATTTTTTAATATTTTTCCACCTATATTTGCTTTCAAGTACTCCTGTGCGTCATAGACAAAGCCTACACCAAAAACTCGCCTAATTTCTTTTAAAATGTCCAAGCTTACATTCAATTTAAGGCCTTCACACAAACCAGTTAGCGCGATATTATACAACAAATCAAGCCATATGTACACACAAGCCAATATCAAGCAAATAATTGAATTTCTGTTCAAAATGCCCATTAAAGGATAATATCTAAGTCCAATTATAATAACTTCAATTAAAATAAAAGCTATTTTTTCCAATTTTTCCCAAAGTAAAATCCATCTAAATTGTTTTGAATCTAGTAATTTTTGAATAATTGTCTGTATATATTTGTTTTGATAAAGAGCCATTGAAAATTGAAACAATGTTTGATTTGATGAATTGTTTAAATTTTTATTTAAAACTTCAATTGTTTGAATCGATTTGTTTTTTCCATAATTGTATTTTTTGAAGCCTTCAGCAACATTTAAATTCATATTTACTTGTCCCAATTCTCCATTTAAATTGTTATGAGATAAATTGATCACATTTGAGACAGACATACTAGGTGAGTTTGGTTCAAAATTGGTCAAATTAAGCCTTGGTCTTAGTTTAGGTTTGGAATGGTGGATGATCAGAGGTGCCATGAAGAATGGTCGTGTTGTTTTTCTAGTTGTCTTGTAAATTCTGGTCTTTCTTTGTATGACATCAGGCTCAATTCCGAGGCCAATTTTCAAAAAATCAGTATTCGATTGATTTGGGTAATTGGACGAATTCCAATTAGAAATTGAGCTTAGGAACTCCAAAGTTTTGTTGTGTGATTCCGAGTATGAGGTCTGGAATAGAGAGGATTCGATTATTTTAAAAATTTCATTAGCTAGAATGCAATAGAGTGCCGCTATTAAAAAGCGATTTTTTCGCTCAAAAGGGCTGACTATTTTTGGCACAGATGGACGTCTAATAATGGACGTTCCAAAGCACTTTTGGCCATCAAAAAAACTGAATATTATTATCAATGACAAACTAAACGGCAAAACAATTAGATTGTTCATTTGATAGCTGAAATAGGGTCCGTTGCATAGCAGAACTGTTTGCTTGACCATGCCTGATCCGGCGTTTAAATACTCCAAATTATCAGTTGAATTTGAATTGTTTGCATACAACGAATGATTATTTTTGTTAAGAAATTTTTTGTAAAATTGATTAGCTTTTGACTGAAAAATACTAATTGACATTATACAAATTAAAAATAAAGTAAATGCTAAAAAAGATACTAAATAATCAAATAGTGAATGTTTAATTTTGACAAATTTAATGTTAAATTTTAAAAATTTGAAAATTTTTCTAAAAAAATTTTTTTTTTGATTTTTTTTTTCTCTAATTAAATTTTCAAAGCCAATGTTGACTATTTTTTTTCTACTATCTAATTGTTTTTCATGAGTTAATTGTTCAGTGTGAAATGAATATGGATTTTTGTGAATAGAAGAATTTTTTGTGTTGAGATAATGAGGTTTTGAATCAATTGTGGATGATTCATATAGACTAAACATTGGATGAGCTATTTGAGGAGGAGGTGGCGGTGGTGCAGTCGGTCTTTCCAGTTTAAGTGAATTATTTCTAGGCAAAGTCTTGGTACGATTAAAATCATAAATATCTTTGAAGCTTTCGGGTAGGATTTGTCTAATTTCATTGATAAATACATCGCCTGGCCTATCACTTAACTTATTTCCACAAGAATTTACATTTAATGAAGTGTTAAAAAAACAAAACGAATCGTTTAGTGTGTCTTCATAGAGATTGTCGTTGTGTTTGGCTACCTTGGTTTTTCTGGGCTTTCTGGGCAATGGCATTGTTGAAGTGACAAATTTTTTTTGGTCACATGACACAATTAATTCAAATTTTGGCTCTGTGTTTGATAAATTAAAAAATTTAGAACTCTGGTCTGACCGAGAGTCGTCTGTGTCCTGTGACAAATCCAGTTTTTTGCGAGGTATTGGTGTCGGCGAAAATGTCAGCCGATCAAAGTAGTCTTCCAAAAGACTTTTTTCCATTTTATCATCCATTTTAGAAAAAATCTAAAATAATTCAATTTAATTTATTTTATTTTACTACTCGGTCCTGTTTTTTTGAAGGACGATTTGATATTTATCTTAAGAGTGTGTTTATTAAACGGAAGATAAGTGAAGTTAAAGATAAGATGACTAGCAGACAGAAAAAATTTGTGTTTATTCTTTATTTCAAAAGAGAACAAGATAAAAAATATTCATTCTAAAAAAAATAAACATTTAAAAAAGTAGCCCGAATTAAAATTAATTAAATTCAACTGATACTATTCAAGACTAGACACTCTAGTTAGGATTTAAATGTCCATAAAATTTAGCTGTTTCAAATAGAAATTAATTTTAAAATATATTGAAACAGATTTTTTTCTAATCGTTTCATAAATGTCCGTATTATCTCGATTAACAACAGAATTGAAATTTTCATTCAAATGTCGGTAACTATGCTGTAAATACAAGATAAAGTTTAGTTAAACTTTTAAATGTAAATTACAAACAAAAATAAAAATAAATGTCTAGTTGTAAAATTTGCATCTAATTAGTTCCATGCCTAATTAGAGCAGTTATACAACGCTGCCCGAGTCTCAAGAGAGCTATCGGACTTGCATCTGGAGACCCGGGCTACAATTGCTCAACTAAGCTAAAAAAAAAACTAATTTATCTTCAGAGATCCGAAATAAAAACAAATTCTAGCACTCAATTGTTCAATAACTCATCACTTCAACCTGAACTAAATTAATTTTAGTTTAAAAACAAAACAATTTATTTAAACAAATGATACAAGTTGAGTTTAGAGCTCGGACTACTAGTCATGTTGGCTATTTGTTTTTATTTTGAATAAAAAATAAAAATTGCATTCGAATAATTTTTCTTAATTATTTCAATCAGCCTATTGATATATTGTTGTAATAACAAGTGTTTTTTATTTAAAAGCACTTAGCTCAAATTGTGCAATAAAGATAACCATGGCCTAAATTGAAAAAATACCCTTAACGATAATTTAAATTCTTTAGGTAATAGTTTATCTATAGCTGAATAAGTTTTAATTTTTTTTTTCTCTCAGTCCTTAAAATAAAGAAAGTAATTTTATTAATCATATTTCAGGCCTATTTTAAGACAATTAAAGTGGAAAAATTTGCAGCTGAGCATTTATCTACTTGATCTAAAGTAGCCTGTGATAGTTTAATGTCTTTTAAGCGGTCATTCTATTAAGATTAAATTAATTTTCAATTCAAAAGTTGACTAGGATAAAAAAAAGTTAACATGTATATTTTTTTCGAACAAAAAAAACTGTGTTTTAAATAAGACACTAAATTTAAACTAAAGAAATTCACAATTTTTATTTTTTTTTTTGTTTATTTGAAACAAAATTCAATTTGTTTTAGCTTGTTATTTCTCAAAGAAAGTTTGAATAGAAAAATTCTTGAAAACTGTCAAAGATTTTTATCTTGAAAAAATAAAATCAATCAAAAAATAATTATTCAACCAAATTAGAAAAAAAAATTTCTGAGAAAGGTAAGAAATAAGTATTTGCAGGTGGTCTTTACTAAGCATAGATAAGATTCATTATCTTATCATTTGAGAATATAGAGTTCAATAGGAAAAATAATTTTATTTTCTTGTAAATTCAAAATTCAACTGTTTATTTTCACTTAGCTAAAGCGAAACTGATAAATTCTAAAATTGAACATTATCAAAATAATTAAGTGTCTAAATTGTAATTAAATTGACTTGGCTGACTTAAAACTTTAAACTCAATTTAGAACACTGAAGTAAACAAGTAGCAAATTAATATAGACAAAAGATAGCAAATTTGCATTTGTTTATTTATTTGAAATCGACACTATCTAAAAAAATCAAATTAACAGTAGTCGGACTATGTTTCACGATTAATTACTGCTAAAAGTCAAACTAATTCTACTCTAAAATTCAACTTGAAGAACAACGATAAATCAATTGTTTCATTAAAATGTTCCAAGTGTTGTCTGCAGAGTCAAATGTGTTTTCTTTCAAGGACCGGAGCCAATTATTAGAAATTTTAGAATAAAAATACTTCAAAAATATGTCAGTCAATAGATTCATTGGTTTTTGAAATTTGATATTAAAAGTAGATTTTCGGCTCGATTAAACCTTGAAAATGTATCAAGCAATATGTTACATTTTCATTTATATTCATACTGAATTTTAGCACATTAATGTAAATAAATCATTATAAAAATATTAAAAATACATATGACGAATTACAAGAATCAATTAAATATTTTTGAAAAAAAAAAGATTTGTAGAAAGAAATTATATTTTTTCCTTAAATTCAACAGAAAAAAAAGTTTAATTATATTTTTATTTATTTAGGTCTGAAATAAATTTGAAAATATTAATTTTTTAAGATTTTTTTTTAATTATAAGTAATCACATTTGATCTTTTTTGTCTTTTATTTACATTAGAAAAAATATTTTAGCTAAAAAAGGTGCAACAAAGTTTTTTGAACTATGTTGCAGTATTATTTTTTAGGTATATTTTCTAATATGGATTCTGATATTCATTTGAATCATCAGTTTTTTCCATCCATTGAGTCTAACTCCAGTTGTAACTCAACTAATTATGTCAACATTCTTTTATCTATAAAATGCAAGGTCTTCTATATTGGACAAATAAGTTGTTTTAATAATAGATTAAAAGAACAGTACAGAAAAAATTTAGACCTTAACACTCGAAAACCGGACGGATTTTTTCGGCTTTTATGCTAAATCTTTTCTTTGCTTTTAGTTAATAAAATAAATTTTAATCATTATTGAATTTTTTTTATTAAAGAATAAAATAATTTAATTTTTTTTTGTAAAATATGCTCCTTTTCATGGAATAAAAACAAACAAGAAAAATAACACAAAGGGTCGAAAAAACCCCTCCGGTTTTTGACTGTTAATCAACTGTTAAAATTTATTTTTATTTGAATGAAAACGATTAGATCAGTAAACCAATTTAGATTTGAAAAAAAGACTAAAAAATGAAACATTTATTCATTAAATTAAGAACTGCTCTTCAATTAACATGTCAAAATTTTACAATTACATAAAAAATTCTAAATTTCATCATCAAAAAAAATTTTTTTTTAATTAAATAAAATGTTTTTATTTTTTGTTTTTTTTTTAATACTATTTGAGCATCCAAAATTTAATTTTTACTTCTCTTTTGTCTGATGATGACTAAAGGTCGAAATAGATGTCAAAAATAAAAATGAAAAGTTTTTGATTTAATTTATATTTCGAGTTTAAAACGCCAAAAATTAGATTTTTAGAAAATTTTAAATACTTAGAATGCAAATTAGCTGAGTAATTAAAGAAATATGTATTTTCATGCATCAATTAAGCGAAATAAAAATTAAGAAAAAATCACCATATTTTATTTTGATTTTTTTAATTATCTATTTGAGGTAAACCTCAGGACTTTCAGAACAGATTAAAGTCCTTCTTTCCAGCTAAATGATTTGCAAAAAAAAACAAAATTACAGAATTTGAAAAAGCTAAGAAAAGCTTGCTTTTTATTTCTTTTCAATTGTAATATAATGTAATTTGATAATAATCATGATACTATTTTTTTTTGGCCTTTATTCTATTAAAAAAAGATTTAAAAAAATCTAGATTGAATCGATTATTGATTAATTTTTATTAAAAACCGGCAATCTAAGTTTCCAAGTTTTTTGAAATGCAAAAAAATTTTCTTCTCTTGCCTTGGCGACCATCCTAATCTCTTAAAAATATCTTTAACTGACATCTAGTTATAAAAATAATTTTTGATAGTAGCAAATAGGAATTATAGATAGAAACTTTTTATTTTTAATTTTTTACCTTTTAATCCAAAGGAGCTTGTACATACAAATCTTTGAAAAAATTCTAACCACTCTTTAGATCAAAATAATGTTTTAGTAGTAAAAACGGTAAAATAAAATTATCATTTATGTGATTTTTTAAAAATTGGATTTTTATTAGAATTTTAAATCTTTTAAAAAAATAACATTAAGTTTTTAAGTTAATATTAAATCAAATTGGAAAAAAGTGTTTATTAAAGTTTTACTTATTTTTAATAATTTATATAAAGTAACATTTGGTTTAATTTTTATTTGAAAAATTGAAGGTATTTCGAATTTCAAAAACAAATTTAACAAAATTTCTTCCTATTTAGATAAATTAAATTTTATTAAAATAAAATATATTTAAAAAAAATACTGCAATATACATTTTTGCACCTTTTTTAACCTAAAATAAAGACTTTTTTTAGGTAATCCAAATCAATAATCAATATAAATCTAATTGATGATTTATTTTTTGTCTTCTTTTTACTTCAGAAAAATTATTTTAGGTAAAGTTTGTTGTTGCTCAAATAAATTAAACTAACCAGTATTTTAAATTTAAAAAAAATTTTAGGCATTTTTTTAAAATTTTTTCAAAAAAAATTAACTTGCTCTATTTCATTGGCAATTTTAATTTCAGATATGAAAATGCTTGCATTATTGACTTGAAATTATTTTTTTACTTGAGACTGAAAAAAAAGGTTTTAAAAATCAAACTTTTTTCATTTTATTTTAAAATTGGATAAATTTTGTATTTTAAAGAATAAATTAATTTTTTTAAATGTCTAAGAGAATATTAGAATTTGGAAATAAAATTACAAAAATTCATCAATAATTTTACTTTTTTCGATCTTCAACCCTAAGAACCTTATAAGCTCAACTTAGAGGCATATGCATTTTTTTCATCATACATACATTTTTATTGGAAAATTTGATAAATTTAATCAGTACAAAACTATAACTTGTGTAAAGCGGTATTGTGAATTTTAGAAACAAAAAGAACAAAAATTCTACCTTTTTTGATAGATCAAATTTTATTAAATTAAAATACATTTTAAAAAATACTGCAATATAGTGCAACATAGTTTGTTGCTTTTTTTACCAAAAATAAAAAATTTTTTTTGTTATTTTCGGGCAAAAAAAAAGTCAATAATCAATTTAAATCTTATTGATGTTTTATTTTTTGTCTTTTATTTACATCAGAAAAATAATCTTAGGTAAAAGAGATGCAACAAAGTATGTTGCACTATGTTGCAGTATTTTTATAAATATATTTTATTTTAGTAAATTTTGATCTATCAAATAAGGAAGAATTTTTGTTCTTTTTGTTTCTAAAATTCACAATACCGTGTAAAGCTAATTGAAAAAAAAAAAATATTTTATTATTGTTTTATTATTACAAAAAATTTATTTAAAAATACGTTTAAAAACAAACAAATAATTCATTACTTATCAACAAAAATTGATAAGATAGCTAAATAATATCAATTTTAAAAAACAACAAATAAAAATTCAAATATTTCTTGTTGGTGAGAGTTTGTTTCGTATAGAAGCATTATTCTGAATTAAATCAGAGTTATTGATTTCAGTAAAGCCAACACAAGGTGCTGAAGGAAGAACAGAGCTGCTTTTCGACCTATAAGATGAATAGAAATTTTCTGAATCAGAGTATGTAGGCGGTGGAACTTTAGGAGGTTCTTGTTCTTCACTTATTTTATTCAATGATGGATACAATTTATCATTATTGTATTCTACATCGCTAATTTTACGTGTAAGGATTCGCGATTTTGTTTGAGTTTTGTTACGTCCTCTTTTAACTTCAATTATAGCTTCTTCTTCTATTTGACCAGTCACAACATGAATGGTTGCATCTTGATTTTCAACTAAATTTTGAGGCTTCAAAGATGATGAGCTCAATGAGCTAAGCTTTTTTCTTGCTTCTGTACAAATTTCTTCTGTATATTTTTTATTTTTATATGTTATGTCATTTATGTCATCTACTTCTTCACCTGAAACATCAGGTATTTGTTCCAACAAGCCCTTAAAAACAAATTATTTAAATTCAATTATTTAGTTGATTTCTCAAGACTTTTAAATTTTCAAATAAATAATTAACTTTTACCTGCATAGCTTCGATTAGTACTTTTTCAGCTTCGTTCTGTTTTTTCATTGCATCAGTAAAAGTTTTTAAATTTTTTTTGAACAAAATTGACTTTGTCGTCTCAATTTCTTGAATTAACTCATAAACTTAATTTTTGTTTAAATAAAAAAATAAGTTAGATGAAATTTTTTTTTTTAAATTTACCTTTAATTTCAGATTTTTCCCTTTCAACTTTTGTTCTTTGATGTTTTACCTCTAAGTCTCGAATATTTTTAGATGATGGACATTTTTTTATATCTTTGAGATAGTGCTTTTCTCTTTTTAAAAGAGAAGCAGTATTTTTTTGCAAATCCTTTAGCTGAGCGTCATGCTCTTTGAATGTCTTGAATAAATTTGAAACGCTTATAAAAGAGGCTACAAAAATAAATAAGTAAACAATTTTTTGTCTCAATTTATGGTTCTTACAGGCCTTGTCTTTGCCAAAATCGGTAGAAAATTGTCTCACCAAAGCAGTTAACTTACAGCTTACATCCTAAATGAGTAAAAAATTTAGAAAATTCATTTTAAAGACATTCAATATAAATAACAGTACATTAATAGCATTGTTATTGCACTCTTGTGCCCATGACTCAAGATTTTCAAAAGCTTGATTGGAAATAAAATAAAATCTATGGCTATCTTTATTTTTAAGTTGTATACCTTTTAAATTTGAATTAATGTGCTTCTTGGTCAATTTTTTCAGATCTTCGAATGAAGAAATAACTTTGCTTACACTTGAGGAAAATATCATTATCTTTTTTTGTAATCAAATTACTTTCTTTTTTAAGTACGTTTCAGAATTTATTCAAAACAAAAAAGTTTATTTGTAATCCATTTTAATGTGTATGAAAAATTAATCCTGAGTAGACACAATATATGTCCGTTTAATTTAATTGTAAATGGATCCGAATTATGTAGAATAAAATAAAATAAAAAAATTTTCTAAAGATTGGCTACGCCTTGTTTCATAGCAATATAAAATAATTTTTAAAAAAAAATTATATAAAATTTTATTCAAAAATATTTTAGATCAAAAATTAAAAATAAAATTTTTATTGATTATTTTCAAAAGAAATATCAAAGTTTGATATTTTCTTATTTACAAAAAATATTTAATTTATTTATTTAAAGTCCAGTCAAAAACCGACTAGATTTTGATTAATTTGGTATTATGCCACAAAAACGTTATTTGTCACATTGATATTTGTTTGTTCGTTTGAGTTTGACTCGTCAGCTGTTATGGTATTATTTATACTGTTCAGAAAAAAACTAAAACTGTTCGCCACAAATAAATTTTAAAAAAAAAAAGAGAGTTAAAATTTTTAAATATCCAAAAATTTTATTCAATTAACAAAACTTAATTTAAAAACAATTTTAATTTTAAAGCTAAATTTTTAAATCAAAAGCATTATTAGCAAAAATCTTGCAAAATTATTTAATTGTGTTTATCTTATTTTGCAAAATTTTTGATAAAATTTCTAAGGATGATGATGCATGTGATTAGACAATCGCAAAAATATTGATTAGTTATTAAATTGTGTAACATTAATTTAAAAAATTTTAATACTTGCTAATAAGACAATATATTAAATTTGCTCACATACATTTATATACAATTATATTTAAGCAACGTTTAAACATTCTATCGAAAGAACTTGGAGAAACTTAAAAATTTGAATTTATATTAATAAATTTTTTAATTAAAATAAGAAAAAAAATCTTATCAGCTTGAAAAACAGATCTTTTAAAATAAAAAACTAATAATCTAGTCTAAAAATTTAAGTTAATTTAATTTTTTTTTAAATATATTTTCAAATCTTATGTGTTCTAAAACACATAAGCCTTGAACTTGAAGAACCTAAACAAGTACTTATCAGCCAATATTGAAAATTTAATGTTCATCAATGAGAAAAAGCCTATGGTTGATATTAAAATAAAATTGTGCTTTAGAACAATAAAATAAAATTGTGTGAATAAAAAAATTAATTTAGACATGAGGATAAAAATATCAAAAAAATTATTAAAACAAAAATAAACATAGATCATGTTGAACATAAGCGCAATAAGGCTTAGATTAGCTAGCACTAATGTGTTCCTATAGTCCGGTTGTTTTTTATCTGCTAAATTATTTAGAGGTGCATATAGATTTATGTTTAAAAACAAATCGACAACAGCAAGTATATTATTAGAATCAGAAACATACAATCTTCTAATTCCGGACTGTGATTGTTTAGCCGCTGGATCCAACTTTTCCTCTGGCTCTCGATTAATTGGCCCTTGAACTTCTCCACAATTTAAATTATCACTTTAAAAAATAAACAAGTTAAAAAGAAATATCTTATAAGATAAAATTAATCTAACTGGTTCTTTAGCTGTTCCAATTCATCTTGAGTCTGGTCAAGTTTTATAGTTAGTTCATTTTTTTCTCTTAGAACTTTTTGTAGTTCTCTAAGAGTAAATCTAGGCCGGTTCGGATCGTTGGCATCGAATATTAGCAAATTGGTCAAATCTTTGGATAATTTTTCTTGGGAAATAGTTATCTCTCTCTCTGCTTCTTCTTGTTTTTCATCTTTTTTCTCAATTATTTCAGTTAAATTTTTTATTTTTAGCTTTTCTTTAATCAAATTCAACTGATGTTCTTTTTCGGTCAGACTACACTCGATCTCAGCTTTGGACTTGACCATTTTTTCTATTTGATTTTGAGCTAGAATTTGTTTCCTTCTCAACGACAATAAGGTCGAATTTAATCTGTCAATTTGACTTATTAACTAAATGAAAAATAAATTATTAACAGTCTCAAATTATTTTTTGAATTTACCCCTTCATTGTCCGAATTTTTCTGATCAATTTCGCGATCTTTGACACGAAGCGATTCTTTTAGTCGAATATTTTCCTCTTTTATTTGTCTAATATAATCGAGTTCTTCTTGTTTAATAACTTAAATTTTTTGTTAAAAAATTTTTTGAATTAAAAAAATAAAGTCAAATTACCCAAAAGCTCATTTTGTTTAGATTCTATACTTCTATTTTGATCCAAAGAATCGTTTAAGCGTTTGTTTTCATCTTTTAATTTATTGATCATTCCAATAAGTCGATAAGTTTCCTGCTTCCATTTTTCATCTATTTCTTCCAGTTCCTTTTTTAAAAATATTCAATTAACAAAAAGAAAATCAACCAAATTAAATTATTTTTGATCAATTTCAAACTTGTTCGAAATCACCAGATTTTAATAATTTTAGGGTCAAAAAATTTTTTTAAAATAATCCATTTTTTTAAACAACAAAAATATTTAAATTGATTATTTATTTGATTAACTAAAAAAAAAAAAGAATATGAAGATTCCATTTACTGTCAAAAAAAGATGCATTATTTTTTTGAAATATAATTTAAATTTTAATCTACCAAAAAAAGAAGTATTTTTGTTCAATTTGCATTTGAATGTCACAATTACAGCCTTAAAAACTTAAAATAAAATTCATAAAAATTTTTTTAAATTGCGTATATTTTTAAGATTAAACTGTTATGTATTCAAGCGTGATAAGGATTAGTTATATTAATATGCAAATGTGTCTAAGAATTTTATCAAAATATACTTGAAGTTTTTTTTTTAATTTTTCACAGACAATTTTGAATTTTTTTATAAGCTTCGAAGTTAGACCTATTTTAATTAATTTTTAAAAAAATTTGTTGTTTAAATTTTTTTCTCTAATCCAGCAAACTAGCTTAAAAAGTGAAATTCAAATGAGAAATTTTTTTTTTTTTTGATCCTTTTGAGAATTTAATTTTGTTTTCTAAGATGACTTAAATTTATGAATTTGATCTAAAATCGTAAAAATGATAATTCTCAAAAATTTTAGTATTTATTGATTTCAATTTTTTATTTCGGACACACATTTTTCTAGTATTAAATTAATCTAGAGCTTAGCACTTCATATTTCAATAATTTCATTCATGAAGAACAATACATAAATAGCCAAAATTTTAATTGGAAATTTCATATATTATGCGAAAGCAGAACTTGAAATGATAGTTGAAAATATTTTTTAAAAAATTCAATCACTCTAGATTCAAAACATGACATGTCTTCTTCGACATCAAGATAAATAGAATACCGCTTGACCCCCCATATTTCGTATTTTACTATTTAGGAATCTTTTTGGTTTAAAAAAATAGAATTTGAAGTTAAATTTTTTTAAATTTATAATTTAATTCATGAAAAATTCTGCATAATATCTGGTTATGATTAAACATAGTTTGCATAACTTTAAAAACTGTCTCTGTTTTAAATTTTATAACATTGCTATTGATCTTTTTTTTAAATAATTTCTCAAATATGATCATTAGAATTTTATCTTTGACTTAGATTTGCCAAATTATTGATATTTAATAAATAAATTTTAAAAATAAAAAATTTTAAAAAATTATAAAAACCTTCTCAAATTTTTCTCGTTCATTATTGCGGGTTGTTTTCTCCATTTCCAGACTATTTATCCTCAATTTAAGCTCATTTATTTCATCATTTTCTTTTTCTTTGTTAATAGTCATGCTTTCGAGCAGCTCTAGCACACTAATAACCTTGGGCATCAAGTCTTTAAGTATGTCAGAACCGTAGTTATTTATGATTTTTTCCAGCTCGGAGCCGATAATCGCTGCATCGTCGTATACATCGGCCAAAGTATACTCAACATTGGTAGCTTCACTAGGAGAAAATTGATTATATGAATCTCTGCGAACCATATTGTATTTGTTGGCATAAAATCCGTTTCCAAGAACAGGAGAACTAGTCATTTTTATTCATTTAAATTATTCTAATAAAATTTAAATTTCACGTCGCATTTTTCATTACTTAAAAAAACTTTTTCTTCATATCTAAAAAAAAAAAAAAAGATAAGAAAATGAATAACACGCGCTTCTATCATCATTTGATCCCTATAATATAATTTTCATATTTTGTTTTTTTCTAATTATTAATCTGCTTGTTTGTTCTAAGGTATATAATAAAAATAGAAATTTAAATAAAATCTAATTTATAAAATCGATAAAATTTTTAAATATTATAATTGATAATATAATATGTATAAAAATTGCGTTGTGTAGGAGTCGAATTTTTTTTTTTTTATTAATTTTAAATTTTGATCCTAAATCGATCAAGGATCGACCTGAAAATGTTATTTTACTAATTAAAATTCGGCTCAATTTAAAGCAATTTAAAAGCCTTTAAGTTAAATCGATATTTTTCTTTCAATTTAGATAAGAATCTTCATAGCCAAAGCCAATGAATTGAAACACATCTAAGATTTTACGAAAAAGATTTTTATTTAAAAAAAGTTTATTAAAAAGGAAGTCTTACAATATGATTAAAAAAATTTAGAATTTATCGAACTTAAATAAACCGTTGGAATCTCCTGAGAAATCAAGTCTTGTTGCACTGATAAGTCATGACATTGATCTAGATTAATCTTGGGATAATATCGATTTGATAACCCACATTTTAAATCAAAATTGATTTTTTATTAGCTTTGCAAATTTATCTTATTTTAAACTTGTTCTAAAGTGTAAGATTACAATAACACATAAAGTTTTTCTTTTGTCTAAAAAATTAACTTTTGACACTGATCTAAAATATTTTCTGTTCTGAATTTTGGTTTCGCTATGATTAAACTTTCGCATGATTCTGATTTTTTTTTGAAACTTGTGTGAAGCATACAAAGTGACTAGACTAAAATTTTAATTAAATTTTTTGAATATAAAAATCTGGTATTTTTAAACAAATTGAAATTCTTAAGATTAAAAGTACTTAACACTTTGAAAAAAAAATTTAGAAAAGGATTTATCCTTAAGATTGTTTCAAATAATTCGATTTTTTAATGAAATTATATTAGGTCTTTTCTAACGAGTTTTTTAAAAATACTATGAATATTTTAGAGATAAACATATGACAAAAAATAGAAATTGAAAAAAAAAAGTAAAATTAAGCAGTAAAAATGTTAAGCACACTTGGATCTCGGGAGAAATTAAGACTGGCATTTTGTCTAAATGGCATTGAACACATTAAAATCATAAATAAAAATGCAAATAAGATATTATTTAAATTCTCATATTTACCTTAAATACCACGATAAATAAATATGGTCTCAAAATTAGCAAGTTTAAAGGTCCGACAATCTGCAGTCAAGTTGTTGATTATGTAACCTGACCATAAATATATATATATTTATCTAGAAAACAAAGCGATTGAAAAACTTTAACAGCTGTTTTAACACCTTAAAACACGTATTATATTTCATTTCTAAATTCTAAACGCAGAATGCTCATAGTAAATAGATAAAGTTTTATTTTAAAAAATCAATAAAAAACATATTTGATTATTATTTTTGGGTTGCTGAAAACAAAAGGCGGTCGGAGTTTTGTTTGCGTCAATTGAAAAATTTTCTATTTTCTTGACTGAAATTGATAAAGTCAATTCATAATCGATGTTTTATGGATTTTATAAATCTCTAAAAATTCAATAATATATCATTCATAAATAATTTGCTTCCACTTCAAATTCAATTAAAGCTCTTGAATTTTTGTAATTAAATTATGAACTATAGCTTGTGTTGGTTTATCATACAGACATTACAATTGTCTTAAATATTGTTCAATATGTACAAACTTGAATTAGAGATATATTTTCAGCTAGTTGATCTAAATAATAAGCTGAAAATTTAGGAAACAAAATCTTCTATTTATTTGAGTAATTTGTTTGATTGAAAATTAAAGTTAAATTTTAGTTAAATTCGATTCATAATTTAAATATGAAATTTTTTAAATAAATTAATTGAAAATTAAAGGAGTCATATAAATAAATTATTTTCAAACATCTTAAAATTATTGAATAAACTACTTAACAAAATTTTAATAAAGAAAACTTCGGCTTAAAAAAAGCGTAGAAAGAAATAAAAAAAGAAATTTTTTCAGTTAAAATTTTTTTAAGTAGTCCATGTTTTTTTATTATCATATTACTCTAGAATTTATCATTAATAAAATTAGACTCAAGAGTGTCAATTGAATAGGCAGGCTATTCGATATTTGTTTGTTGATATTATAGATCACGTTTCTATTATTTTTAATTTCAAGGCAATTCTTAACTTAAGCATATTGATAAACACTCAGCTAAACACGCAAAAAAAACAAGCTTCTATTATTATTTTTAAAAAAAGATTCTTTTAAGAATTGAATATAAAATTACAGAAATAATTTATTTTGTGTTTTTTTTTCTTCTAAGTATACTGTAAATTTCTCTAATCCTAAATTAGAAAAATAGTTGAAAAATAATTCTGTAATCAATGGGTTTGCGAGATTCTATTATCTAAGTATTTGAATCGAGCCATGTTTTTTAATTATTAAAATTATATATATTTGAGGATTTTATCAAAAATAGAAGTGCCTTGATTGTAATCATTTTTAATTTAATTCTCATATAGACTTTAATATGATATTGAATGGGATATGTTTTAGAGTATAACTTACTTTTTGATCAAATTTAAAAATAACTAATTAAAATAATGAATTGTGATACTATGCGAAAAAAATATACTTTTTATAACAATATATTTTTCCTATACATAAATACTAAAGCAGAAATTTAAATTATTTTACCAAACTTGATTTAATTAGAAAAAGAAACAGAAGAATTAAATTTTTAGATACAGAATAAAGCATGAATTATTTTATTGATAATTTTTTTTTTAAATAAATTAAACATAATGACAAAATGAAAAAAAATTATTCTAATTAACAAACCTTTTTCCAGTTTTATCCTATTTTGCTTTTTCAAAGATTATGAAATCGGCTATTAAAGATTTTAACGAAGATATGATATTTTTATAATCCTTTTTTTTTTTAAAGTAAACATGAATAATAAATAATAAGGCTTAATATTTAAATGAAAGGTGATCAAAACCTTCATATGAACAAATCATTTAGGATTTTTATTTTAAAAAAAATATCAAAAATTATCTTGATGGTGAGTAGGAAAATAAATATGTATATGTTTATATACGTCTCTTCAAATTAATAGCCATTTTTATTAATGAAAAGAAGCTGACAGATTAGGTTTGAGTTTAATAATGGCTTATATATTTTATATATTTGAGCGATAAATCATCGAGTCCTAGCACATTATATCTAAAAATCTAAAACAATTACTAAATCTCACAAAATAAGAACCAAAAAGTTTATTTAATGATTTGAATTAAAATCCAAGAGCAAATTTCCTTTTAAAAGAACAAAGTTAAAAGACAAATAAAAGTCTAGTCTGATTTATAAATTCAAAATTCATAACTAGCAATAAATACAATTAGTAAAACAAAAAAACAAATTAAATATTTCATTGAAAGTAATCTTGGTGAAAAATTTCTGTCTATTTTCTTGGAAATACTTTAGATTATAAATTTAGAATAATATAATGGAATATTAAGAAGAAATAAATTTTTGTTAAAAAAATTCACTGATATTGAATTAATTATCTGAGCAATTTTAAAAATCAAGTGCAAAAATAACTATTTGAAATATTTTCGTAAGAAAATTGAATGCTTGCTTGCTTGCATGCATTTGTAACATAATTAATCGATTCAAATAGGTTAAACTAATATTCGATTAAAGCAAAATATTTACTTTTAATTGAATTGACCAGAACAACATCTACTTTCATTTAGATGCTAATTTATTTTAAAATCATTAAATACTGTAAAATTCTCTAAATGAGTATTAACATTAAATTTTATTTAACTCACCTTATAGGTATCTTCGTTTAATTTAATCATTTTTTTAAAATATGAGTGAATTTAATTTAAGAGAGAGAGTTACCATAGAAGTTTAATTGCAGCAAATATATGAATATTTTAATAGTCATTCTTGATCGATGTTTGTGTCTATCAAATAAAAAAAATACCCATAGAATCCATTTCTAAACTTGAAACTAATAACTCATATTGAAATAAAAATTTAGTAAAACTTGTTTATTCAGTTGGTTTGAATAGTTAATTTGCTAAGACTATAAGTGTTGATTTAAAAGCTTCATTCTTTTTATATTTTAAATATATTTTCAAGACATTAAATTGAAAATATCACCTGGCAAAAAACAAAAAAGAATTTGACTAAATTATTATTCTATTAAAAAAACACCAAATGTTCCTGTTTGGTGAACAAAAATGATTCTAGATTAATAAACAAAAGTTAATGAAGATAAATTCTATTGAAATTTTTTAAAGGTTAATTAAATTAAATTAAAATACTAATTCAAAAAGGACAAAAAACTCATAAATAAATAAATATTGCTACTTAAAATCTAGATCAAATAGGGATCAATTAGGATTTAAGTAATTAAAACTAATCTATTATTTTTTAAAATTTTATTAGTTATCTAAGCAAATAGTATTATAATTTGCATAACATTTGAATTCATTAGCTAAATTTCGTACATGTTTCGGAATAAACGAACATAAACGAACTTTAAGACATGAACCCAAGAGATCTTCCATTACAGCTCCTTAGCAAAATAAAAAAATTGAAAAAAAAATTAACTAGTTTTAAAACAAACCTGTACAAACAATTAATTTAAAGTCATCTTTGGTAATTTTTCGTACAGTCATTCCAGTTTTTATGTGACAATCTTGGGATAAATATGGTGGATCAGATATAACCATGTCAAAATATTTTTCAAGTTTCGAATTAAACTCAAGCGGGCTATTATAGTCATAGAAATAAAAATCTTCTCCATACATTTCAAATCTTTTATCATATTCAAATAATTTTATGTCTATTTTTTCAATTAATTCTTCAAAATTATCAATTTCAGGCCAAGATCTAGCTTCTTTTAGATAATAGTGCAATGCTTTAAAAAGAGTTGGACATGAAATACATGCAACATTGAATTTTTCACTTGTTCTAATAAATTAATTTGATTTAAATTTCTAAATCTAATTGCTAGATGTTACTTTAACTTTTCCTTGGCATTCAGAAAAACTTCTTTAGCCAAAGTATCACTAGTTTTTTTATCATACCAAAATTGACTCAATTGCTAAAATAAAATATCAAAGAAATATTCAATTTTTATTTCACTATGAACAAAAATACCCAATTTTCATCGATTTGCTTTGCTTGAGCCTCTGTTTCAGCGTAAAACTCTTGCAGAGCTTTTAGCGCTTCTGCAGACAATTGTGGAATATCATCTTCATTATTTTGATGATTTATTAAAACCTGACTATCGCCCATTGTTAAATCTTTGAAAAAAACTAATATTCAAAAATTAAATCTATGTGTTCAATATGCTTAATCAAAAGCATTTTCTTTTAAGAAAATAAAATTGAGTTTGATTAAAAATTTTATTTACAGAAAAAAAAAAACAAATTTATTTAATTTCATTTTTAATAAAATTAGTTTAATTTTATTTTTTTAGCTGGTTCTTGATCTTCATCTTCGTCATCATCAGATGAAGATACTTCTAAATTTTCAATACCTAGCCAATTTTTAAATTTCTCATTATCTTTAACCTCGGTTTTTTTTGAATCTTTCGTAACCTTTTCTTGTTTTGACAATTTATTTATTTCATCATTACTATTCGATTCATTGACGCAATTTGATTTCTCAGAACTCTCCAATTTTTTACTGCATATTGCAGATGATATTGCTTGCTCAAGATCTTCAGTAATTTTTTGTTTTTGTTCATCATATTTTGGATCAACAAACAAATGATGTGAAGACTCCAATTTTTCTAGTTTTTTCTTCTTTCGTTCTTGTTTGATTTTTTTCTCTTCTTCCTTTTTCTTGGCAAGTTCGGACTGCTTTGACAAAAAATCTTTTAATTTTTTCTCATTGTTTACATGGCGTATGCGTCTCCCGGTCAAATCTCGACATGCTTCTTTGTTTGTTGATTTAGTAATCTGTTTTCCGAATGATCTCAACAGAGAACCAAAACCACCTTTACCCCCTAGGACCAAAGGACTTAATTGAATTAAATCACCTTTGGTTATTAAAGATTTCGAGTTTAATTTGACACCATTATTCGATAGAAGAATGTAATCCGATTTGGAAAGACCAAATCTATTTCCAATCTGTTCATCAATACTTGCTAAAATATTTTCACCAAAAACACTTATTTTTTCAACATTTGATTCAATTGAATTTGCTAATTTAAGTTTCAATTCCATGATTTTTTTTATCGGAATTAAAATTGTTAAAAAATTAAGGCATACTCATATTTATATTAATTTATTATAATAAATAAGAAAAATCAAAATAAACTTAACTATTTTCAATCAGCAGAGGTCCAAAATTTTTCAATAAATACACCATTTTGGTGTTAAATATCTGAAAACAAATATTTTTTTGAAAAAAATAATTTTTAAAATATTTTAGCTATTTATTTTGTTGAATTTTCAATAAGTTTAAATATAATATTTTTTCGGTAATTTTAATGAAAATTTTAGAATTCAAGAGCTTCGACTAAATTAATTAAAAAATACTTCAGTTATTTTAAACTGATTCTAAATTTTAGAAAATAAACAATCGATAATCCTAAACAGTCCTGAGGTTAAGATCGACCAAAGAAATAAATCGATAGCTAAATTAAAATTAGAAAAATAATCCTGATTTAGATTAAGACCACATAAATTTAAAATAATATTTCTTGACTCCATTTTCCAGTAAAAATGGATGAGCTTACTAGAAATTTTCTTTAATTAAAAAAATCTTAACATTTTTAAAGTATTCTTTTTCAAATTAAGAACATATAGGGAAAGCTAAAAAATAACATCAATACTGATTTGAATTTTTTTAATAAAAAATATGATTTTTAAGATTTTTTTTTTAATGAGATAATGTTTTTAAAAATTTAATGCTTTTTCAAATAAAATATATTCAAAAATTTTTTGGCATTTTATTAATTTTATTTATATTAAATTGTAAAAATTAATAAACAAAAATTTAATTAAATTTTAAGCGTAAATATTTTAATGGCAAATGAATTCCATTCTTAATGAACTAAGATTGGCATTTGTGTCTATTTCACAAATGGTAAATCAACAAAAATTTTCGAATAATGGAAAATTTCAGAATTTTGAAAACAAATTCAAGTTTTCTAATTGGCATAAATAATTATCATGCATAATATTTGTTGTATAGAATAATTTAAAATCTCATGAATTATCATTCATCATCAATAAATTAGATTTATTAGATAAAAAAAAGATAAATTTTAAACGACTAACGCTGCATTGCTCATTTCTAATTTTTCAACCACTGGTAACAAAAAATTTTAGCTCAAGGCTAACGATAGATCAACAATAAGCTTCTTTTTTTTAGTGTAAGATAAAAAGAATAATTTTAAATCACATGATTCTTACTATCAAAAAATATAAAAACACCAGCTTCTCATTTGAATAATTGAGTTGAACTTTGACTGCATCTATTTTTAGTAAATAAGAAAAATTAACTAAACTCTAATAAAGTTTAAGTAAAGGAAACATTTTGTACAAATAAGCATTCTTAAATCTTCGCGGAGGTCTGTTGCCAGCAAAAACAAATTTAATTTCAAATTAATAAGGCTTTAAAAATTGAATTTTTTTGTCATATGTTCTCAAATTTGAGTGCAGCACATATTCGAAATAAAATTTTCCTATTATTTTTTCTAATCAAGAGTGCCCAATTAAGAGCATATTGAGCTAATGACTAATTTTTAAATTCATTTTGGTTGAAAAAACAAAAAAAAAATTTTTATTGAGATTTTAAGTGACCGAGGATTTGCTGAATGAAATCGATCAATCAAGAATTTTGCCCTTTAAATTGTTAAATGATCGAAGGGATTTGATAAATGAAAATTTAGAAATCAATCAATATAGCTCGAGTCTTCACCTAAGCTTACCTTTAATTAAAAATTTTTGTCAAACTTGCTTGATTTATGCCTAGAAAAATGCAATTTTAGCCTAGTGCATATACATGATTGAAATAGATTTTTTTCTTTAAACAATTTCAAATTCCGATTTGGGCATAAATTATACATTTTCAAGTTGAAACAAAATAATTTATTCGTGTTTAGAGGGCGCCCAAGTTGGCTAAACTAAATATCTAAGCAGATTTTAGCAATATCGACACATGAATAATTTTAATAAAAAATTTAACCTAGTTGATATGAGCATAGAGCTCGTAAGCAAGCAAGAGAGAGAGAAAGAGAGAGAGAGAGAAAAATAAAACGAAAATACTAAATTATTACTTTAGCTACAACACAACAAAAGAGTTTTATAGTTTATATTGGTTTGATTGGATGGATAGCTTAGAAATTTTGTTTTTGTTTTGTATTTTTGATATATTTTTTCATAAAACTTGGAGGCCTCTTACTCGCCTTGCTTCAATTTATTTATGTTTCTATATATTTTTTTTTCTCTCTCTCTCTCTTTCTCTTTTTCTCTCAATCGCGTTTGTTCAGTTTTCGTTTCAAATAGCTTCGATATATTGGTCATTTTTACTAGCAAAATATTTCGAAAAATCTTCTCTTTTTTATTTTTTTTTACTTTCATTTTTTTTAATTTATAAAAAAAAAATAAAATTTTTATTAATTTTTTTAATTTGAGTTAGTTAAATGTGGTAAGTTTTTGGTTTATAAATGTGGTCCATTGTCTATTGATGAAATTTTTGCGCATATTTATGGTGAACCAAAAAATTGTCTCTTCAGTGTGTGTCTAATTGATAGTCCTCTAAAATAAAGTAATCACTAAATGGTCAACATTGGCCGAGAATTCCGCACACTTAGCTATTTTGTCAAAAATCTGTTACTTGGTAACTGAATTTTGACAAAAATAACAAACTAAAAATCGATAATATAATCCAAAATTAGGTTAAAAATGTGGAATTCGTTGAGCCACACTCTAGCTACATTAGTCTAACAAATTTTCTTCTAAAGAATGATTTCGTCATCAAATGCAACTACTGCAACGCCGAGTGGCACGAATTCGCCTCTGCTCAAGACAAACTCGTCCACCAATTTGAACAATATAGAGTCAGTGATCGCCTCAAATCAGGCTAGTTCGTGCACATCGTCATCCTCGTTGTCTTGTCCGAACTCGAATCTAGCAATGGTGTCTCATGAGCAGAGCCACGGCGATCAAATGCTCTCGAGCGTAAGGGAGCCCGATTCGGATGCCATTAAAATGTTTGTTGGCCAAATACCGAGAAACATGAACGAGAACGAACTCCGAACCATGTTCCAAGAATACGGCAGTGTCTATCAGCTAAATGTGCTCAGAGATAAGCAAACAAACGAGTCCAAAGGTTGTTGTTTTGTTACTTTCTATACCAGAAAGTCCGCGTTGGATGCTCAAAATGCATTACACAATCTTAAAACATTACCGGGTGTATGGTTTTTCAAATTTGTATTTTATTTTTTAATTTATTTCTATTTTTCAAGATGCATCATCCTATTCAAATGAAACCTGCTGATACAGAAAACAGAAATGGTACTTTTTTTTGTTCTATTTTTACTTAGAGATTATTTTGATCGGCTTTTGACCAATTTTTTTCTTAGCTCTCAATTAATTTTAATTTTGTTTATGTCCTAAAGGCTCTATTTATGTGCACAAAATGGCCTAATTTAAATTCTAAATATCTCATTATTTTTGACTTAAATTCTTTTTTAATAATTCTAGTTTTGCTTTTCACTAGTACTAATCTTCTAAGCTGATTGTTAACAAAAGAATTGTTTTTCAAAATTATAGTCTTCAACCTATAGAAAAAAAATAACTTGGATTATTTTATTTAAATTTCTCAAATTTTAAAAATTTGATTCTGAACTAGATCACAATTTGATGGAAAAAATTTTTTTTAATTTAAAAAATTTTCAGTTTTTTTTTCCTCAAAATAATTTAATCAAAAAAAAAATTCAAATATGAGTGATAAATCGCTAAATAATAATATTATTTATTAAATTAGCTTAAAAAAATTAAATTTATTTAGACTCAAACCCAGAGGGTTTTTATCGGCGCTTTATGACGCATCTTTGATTTTAGTTAAATAAATTTGATAATTTTTGAGATATTTTTATCAATCAGAAATCCAAAATAAAAAAATAAATTAAATATTAATTAATTTTTTAATTGCAAAATATACTTATTTTCATGGAATAAAAAGTAAAAAGAAAAGGTGACACAAAGAGTCGGAAGATCCTCCGGGTTTTGAGTGTTAATAGATAATTTTTCTCCAATTTTTTTTTAATCTTCAAATTGGTCAAGATTTTAATTAATATTTTTAATTGAAATAGAAAAATTTTAAAAATTTTAATAATAAAATTGAAAAAAAAAATTTTTTATAATAATTTTACAAAATTTAAGAGAGAAAACTGTTTATTGGCATGATTAGCCGTAACTATGATGAGAACGACATTAAAATCATGTTCGCCCCATACGGTCAAATTGAAGATTGTACGATTTTGCGCGATTCGAACATGAAAAGTCGTGGATGTGCTTTCGTTACTTATTTAAAGCGTCAATCGGCAATAAATGCAATAAAATCGATGCATCATTCGCAAACAATGGAAGGATGCTCTTCGCCAATAGTGGTTAAATTTGCGGATACTCCTAGAGATAAGGAGACAAAAAAAATGCAACAATTAAATGGCTCTTTAATTCAGCAGTTTCTAAATACGAACGGACACTCGAACGGCTTTCATTCGGGTGTCAGTGCCAATAGCAACCATTTGTTGACAAACAGCGGATTTCCGGGACCCAATCAGCAGCATTTTAGCGGGCACACATTTACTCAACAGTCTTCGTTTCATCCTGGTAATAATCCAATAGGCTCTAATAATTCACAAAATTCTCAGCTACAGTCTAGTCTGTCATCTAGGCAATTAAATCCTTCCCAAAACAATAATCTTTCGGGTAATGGGACCAATTTGATCGGTCTAGGGACATCGGGAAGCAATAATTCGCTCAATTCGTCTACAAACCAATATTCTGCTCCCAATTTAAACAACTTGCTTATAATGCAACAACTGTTGATGTCGTTTCCTCAATTTCAAAATGTTGTTAACAATCCGGCTTTGTTGCAAAATCCGTCTGCTTTGCAAAATCCGAACACAGGTAATTTGATTTTTTAAAAATATACTTTTAAAAATATTCAATAGAACCCGTTTATAAATATCATTAGATTTATGATATCAAAAATTTAGTTAAATTTTTTAACTAGTAAAATATTTCTAATGAGTGAGTTTTTAAAATTTATTAGAAAAAAATGGTATTTAAAAATAAATTATAGCTAAATGGTATATCATTTACGAAAAATTCAAAGGTTATTTTGACATTTTTTGAAATTAAATTTATTATTTAAAACTTGAATTTGAATTTTTTTATTTTTTAAAATTATTTATAACCTTTTTGTTTAAAGCTAGAATACTCAGAAACTAAAAATATTTGAAATTTAGCCTCTAGAAAATTCAATTTTTCTTTTATATAATTTTTAGACAAACAATTGTTAATTAAAATTGACACATTATATTAAAATTCATTTAGACAAATTTTTTTATTTTCTATTTAAGATATGCTATCACTACATATTAATTATATAATTATGAGCTTATTATTAAAATTAAGATGAGAAAGTGAAGACTTCAAAAAATCTTCGATGGCCGAGAACTTAAGGTGAAAAACATGCATTATTGCTATCACTAATTGCCATTTTTCAACAAAATTCAAATTGGAAAAAATTTTTAAAATGAATTCTAAATATTTATTTTTGATCTTAATGCTTTTAATATTTCAAGTAAATTTGCTTTTGAATAATTAGATAACATAAAAAAATTCATTTATCAGTATAAAAATTGGCATTCTATTTTAATTATTTAAATTTTAAAAAATTTTAAGCAAAAAAAAATTAACAAAAAATTTTATCAGCTTTAACACTCAAAACCCGGAGGGGTTTTTTGGACCCTTTTAAAACAAAAATAAATAAATTTTAATATTTTTTGATTTTAGACAACTGATTGAAAAGCAAAAGATTAAAAAAATGATTTAAATGATTTAAAATTTAAATAAATTTTAACCAAATACAGATAAAAGATAAAATAAAGAGCGCCGAAAAACCCCTCCGGCGTTTGAGTGTTAAAAAACAACTGTTTTTATATTAATGCAATAATTTTTTATATTAAAAATATCAATTATTATTGTTATTTGAGCTATTCTAATGTAAAAATTTATTATATTAAATTGATCGTTACTTTTATTTTAAAAGAAGTACAATTAGCTTATGATGACTAAAATAAAAAAAATTTTTATTCAATTTAAAAAAAATCAAATAGATAAAAAAATTTAATAGAAATAAAATTTAATGTTTTTTAATAAAATAATTTTTTTTCTCTTAAATTTAGAAGGAGTTGGTAGCAATGGTCAAAATTTTCAAAATTTGGCGAGTCTACTCCAGTTATCGCAAAAACCGGGTGTATCATCTACATCTGGCTCAAATCAGAATAGTTCTGCTGCAAACAGCTTGAACAATAGTCAAGCATCATTGTTGCCTAATCCATCTTCTTCAAATGCATCTTTAATTAACTCGAGCTTCAATCAATCGCTGACCAGCAATAACAACAATAACTTTGGACTTGGAAATTTTAATTTTCCTCAATTAGCTCAGATTCGAACATCATCGACTACTAACCTAAGCGCCAACACCAATTCAAATAGCAATAGCTTATTTTTGCCAAGCTCACCGAACAATCTAATCAGCTTTCCGAACCCGCCAAGCACTTTGAATAGCTTCAACTCTAGCGGACCATCGAGCTCGACTAGCGCTTCGGCCTCGTCAAGCTCTACTTCGACAAACTTGGTCAATAATTTATCCAAAAACTTCAACAATCTAACAATCAATAGTCAATTAAATTCTAATCAGGCAAACTTTAATCATCCAAGTCCGAACAATAGCATAAATCAATTTTTTAATTTCAACCCGAGCCAAGTACAGCAACAATCCAAATTCGGAATTATGCAAAATCGCACTGGCACCAATTCTAACTCCTCGCCTAATTCGGTCAGCTACAAGCAACAAGAGGGACCAGACGGATGCAATTTGTTCATTTATCATCTACCTAGCGAGTTCGGTGATTTGGACTTGGCCAAAACATTTTCCCCGTTTGGTCAAGTTCTATCAGCCAAAGTTTTCATCGATAAAAACACCAATCTGAGTAAATGTTTTGGTTTTGTGAGCTATGATAATACAATTTCAGCTAACAAAGCGATCCAGGCTATGAATGGATATCAAATTGGCATTAAACGTCTTAAAGTCCAGCTTAAAAAGTCCAAAATTACAAACAATTTGCCCACTGGCAATCCAAATCCGTCAAGCATCATTGACTATTAAACAATGAATTTTGTGTACATACCAATTTGATTTCTCTAAAAAAAATTATTTATATCCTTTAAAAAAAAGCATCCTTATCATAAAAAAAGGTTGATTTTTTTTTTGATTTTTCTATTTTCGCTTAGTATTGACTGTTTGAAGAGCTTTTGGTGCCATTTTTTCAATATTTATTCAATTCTTGTAAAAACTGATAAATTACTTGATAGTTTAAATATGAAAAAATTTGTCATCATTTGTTCTTATTTACCGCTTATGACAATTTAATGTAATTTTAAATTAAAAAAAAAAAATTTAGTTTTTTCGTTCAATCTTGGTCTTTCATATCAATTTGCAAAACCTTCAATTTTAATCAACGGCTAACATAAGTATCCCGAGTGTGATTTTTCATTAAAATGGCTTGACTCATTTTTCTACTTAAATTATTTTTTTGTTCATTTTTTTTTCTTGTTTAAGACATAGCACTAAGAGTATATTTAAAAAAATTAATGTATTTTTTCTTTTAAACTTGTTTATTTTTTATACAAATAGGAAAATGTTTCTCTTATCTACTTATTTTTCGTTTAGTTTCAATTTAAATCTCAAACAATCGAAAGTTTATTTTTATAAATTTGTTAATTTAAATAAAAGTTATTTTTAAGAGTGAGTTTACACTGGTACTTGAAAAAATATCTGCTATAGAACATGGCTGCTTAGTTTTCAGTGGACTTTAGTTGTTTTGAATTTTGAATAATCGTGGATATCTTTATTTAAATTTGTTGTTTTTTTTTTACCATATTTTGCAATTAGTTTCGCAAAAATCGAAACTTAAAAAAGACGAATTTCTTATATTTCGATCTTTTACTTATTTTAAATTTTGTGCTTTTTCTTTTTCGGTTATGAACTTGATTTTTAATAGTGTTTTACCTTTAGCTTATATTTTTTGTTTTTCAATATTTGTGTTTAAAAATTTATCCTTTTTCTAAATTAACCATTAATTGAATATATATTTTTAAAATTTAATAAAAAATTTCTATCGATTATATTTTTGTTTTTTACATTTAAAATCACTTCAATTTTTTTCAATAAAATGAAATTTATTATGCCAACATTTTCCAACATTTTAAAGACACTTTTTAAAACATCAATTTAGTACAAACTTAATTTTTGAGAAAAATTGAAAATTTTTTCAAAATCGCTATTATCTTATTTACTGGATAGATTAAAATTTGAAAGTTCAAATCAATGAGTATTTAACATATTTGCACCAATGTTTAAATGACTAATAAATACAGTGTTTCCTTTCTTCTGTTTCTTTTGTTAAGCACCCCTTAAAAAATAATTTTTAGACTCTATTTTCTGTAAAAATAAAATAAATACATACATTGCATTAAAAAAATTTTTAAAATCAAATTTAATTTTTGAGTCCGAAGTAAAATTGATTCAGAAATTTTTGCATAGAAAAATGAAAACATTAATTTTATTTTTGTCCATGTCAATTGGCACCCTGTTGGCTAGTTCTTTGCCAAGGTAAAAAAGCAAAAATTAAATGCGCAAAATTAAAAAAAAATTTTAGCATTAAGCTAACCAAAATGGAGTCAGTAAGGGATCAACTAAAAAAAGCCGGCAGCCAAACATCTCACTTTAGATACAAATACAATTATGATGGTCCAGTACCAGAACCTCTATCAAATTATTTGGATGCGCAGTATTATGGTCCCATTTCAATTGGTAATCCACCACAGCCTTTTACTGTAGTGTTTGATACCGGCTCTAGTAATTTATGGGTTCCCTCAAGCAAATGCTCTCTGCTTGACATTGCTTGCTGTAAGATTAACAAAAAATAATTAATTTTATAATAAAATTTTTTTAAGTACTTCACCATAAATACCATGCAGAAAAATCAGAGACTTATGTTCAAAATGGAACAAAATTTGAGATTAGATACGGCACTGGTAGTTTAACGGGCTTTGTCAGTCAGGATACAGTGACTTTGTCTAATTTACCAGTAAAAAATCAACTTTTTGCTGAGGCCACTAACCAACCTGGAATCACATTTGTGGCTGCTAAGTTTGATGTAACTCTAACTTATTTCTTTAGCATCTTCTTTTTTTTAATTTAATAAAAACATAAAGGGAATTTTAGGAATGGCTTTTAGAAAAATTTCTGTAAATAACATGGAAACTGTGTTCACCAATATGTTTAATCAAGGTCTAGTTCCAAGAAACGCATTTTCTTTTTGGCTAAATAGGTAAATTTTAGAATAAGAAATTTGCTATTTAATAAAAAAAAATATTTTCTTATTGCAGAGATCCGTCAAGTGAACAGGGTGGTGAATTGTTTTTAGGAGGCTCGGACTCGAATTATTACGAAGGTGATTTTACGTACACTCCAGTTACCAGAGAAGGATATTGGCAGTTTAAGATGGATGGGTAGGAAAAACTCTTCTTGTTTAGATAATGGTTGGATTCATTTTTATGTTTTAAAGTGTTTCAGTTAAAGATAGCTCTTTTTGTAATGGAGGTTGTCAAGCTATTGCTGATACAGGCACTTCACTTTTAGCTGGTCCAAAAGAAGAAATTTCTAAATTGAACGCTTTAATTGGAGCCCTTCCGATTATTAATGGCGAATATATGATACCTTGCAATAAAACAAATGATTTACCAGGTAAAGCAATTTATTTATGTTTGATTAATTATTTGTATTTTTTTTTTCAAGATATTACTTTTACAATAAATGGAAAGCCGTTTGTTATTCATGGAAATGATTATGTTTTAAGAGTAAAAACGAACAGAAATAATTAAAAATAATAAGTTAATTATGTTTGATCAATTTTTAAGGTCTCTCAATTTGGTAAAGAAATTTGTTTAAGTGGATTTATAGGGATGGACATACCACCTCCAGGTAACTAAATAATTTTAAAAAATTTTTTTTTAGTAAATTTCATTTTTAGCTGGACCATTATGGATTTTGGGTGATGTTTTTATTGGAAGTTTTTATACTGAATTTGATGCCGAAAATCTGAGAATTGGTTTCGCAACAGCTAAGAAAAATCCTTCTAATTTATGAAAAATACTTGAGCGTTGATTAAATTATTTTTAATTGGTGATAACTCTTTTATTTATTTATATTTTGATTAATAATAAAAAAATTGATTATTAAAACTGATTTATGCAAATTTAAATCAGAAAAATAAACTTGAAAAAAATTCAAAATTAAACCAAAACCATGACTTAAAGAATGAAATAAAAAATGTTAAAAACAACATAGACTTTTTAGTACTTAAAAAAATATTTTTTATGTTTAAACTTTTCCCAAATTTTTTTGTTCGATTGAAATTTTATTTAGTTGATTTATTAAATTCATTTAATGCCATTGCAATCAAAACGATGTTAAAAGTAGTTAAAAATGTATTTGATAGTTAGATTTTTAATTTAGTGTTTAAAAAAAGAAAATCCTAAAAAGCCGAGATCATCATTAATGAGAATTATGAAAAAAAGATTAAATTTTTTTAAAATAAAATTTCAAAAAAAATTTTTTCTTCAAATCTACTTGGTTCAAATTTTAACACTTCTTTCCTGAATTGTTCAAATCTGGCTCAATGAAAGAAAAAGTCACTACAATCATTTTCAACTAAAGACTATTTTACCATTTTTTATTTTTTGATAATTTAGAAAACTACTACAAAAAAAGAAATTTTTTTTGACTTTGTTTAGAAAATAAATTATATAAGAAAAAATTTTTTTAGATTGTGGTTTTTGATTGCGGCAATGAATCTGTCGATTTATTTTTTGATTCAGATTTTTTCCTCTTTTTAAAGTAAAACTACGTTTACCATTTAGAAAAAATAAAATGATAAAACCAGCATATTTTTAGTAGAAGTTTCAATAATTATTGTTAAAGACTAATAAATCTATAATTAAATATGATCACCTCATCTGGTCTTAACACTCAAAACCCGGATGGGTTTTTTGGACACCTCGTGCTAACTTTTCTTTTCAATTTTTATTCCATGAAAATAAGCATATTTTGGAATAAAAATAAATAAATTTTAATATTTTTTTATTTTAGATTGTATAAAAATTGTAAAAAATGATTATATTTATTTAACTAAACAAAAATAAGAATCCGGTATTTGAGTGTTAACATGTATATTGATCGAGGCAAGTTATTTCTTAAAATACTAATATATCAATGATAATCAAGTCTATGATCAAACACAGAAAATATCAAATAAAAGATTTAAAAAATTAATTAAATAAAATATTTAAAAACTAATTCAAAATCATTTAGAAAAATAAGAAATTGAAAAAAAAAAAATATTACTATAATCTGCGATACTACAAATCTTGATATTTTAATTAAATTAATTTTAAGTGTCATCGTTATAATCATGATCATTGTCTTATCTTACTTTTAAAATTTCATTTGATTTCTGATTGACGTTTTTTTAATTATTTCTCTTACTATAAAAATGTAGAACTTTATTTCATTTATTAGTCTAATTCAAATATTTCTACAAAAATATAAAACGTTTACCTTGGCCTTGTGTTTCATATGTTTTAAGTGCATTTTATTTATTGTTTAATAAAATAAAATCAGATTTGTTTAAAAGTCACAAGCCTCAAGTCAAGTCCAAGCCCCATTTTTTTTTTTAAGTCCGAGCCAAAGACTTTAACTTTTTGTTCTTAAAAAAAGTCCGGACTTGGACTTTTTTTGGGACTTTTAAACAACTCTGAATAAAATTAAAAAAAACAAAATTTAGTTTTATTAATTTAACCTTAATTGATGGTTAGCAGATATTTGATAATTTTTCAGTTTAGTGTAAAAAATCTAAACGTTGTTTAGCTTATGCTATTTAAAATAACAGTAGAGTTTAAATTTTAATAAATTATTGCGTATATATATATATAATTAGTGAATGATTAACACTTAAAAATTTTAAATAGATAATTTATTTCTTTTTATAAAAAACAAAAAAACTTTAATGCCAATAACAATTTTTCTCAAACGTTTTATTTAGAAATAGATTTAAAATATATATTAATAATACATATATAAAAATTCGAATTATAATTTAAAAAAAAAATATATATGAATTAGATTCTTTCTTCAAGAGTCAATGTTTCTTGCGGATACAACTTAAGCTCTTGTAGTGTTTTATCATAGCTTTCAACAGTCAAGTCTTTTCTTGGCCAAGTGGATAACAGTTTAAATTGCTCGGTAAAAAAACCCTGTCCAGTGATAAAATCAATTAAAGATTCGAGTCTATTGCTGATGAAAAATTTTCGTTGCACAAATTCTCCATCAGGAAGACGAAATCGTATTCTTGTTATTTTATCAGTGGACACAGTGTCATCTGGCTCTTGGGGTAA
This sequence comes from Brachionus sp. 'Tiscar', assembly GCA_006352455.1. Lineage (NCBI taxonomy): Eukaryota > Metazoa > Rotifera > Eurotatoria > Ploima > Brachionidae > Brachionus > Brachionus sp. 'Tiscar'. The sequence continues at coordinate 20,473 of VANL01000092.1, read as the reverse complement.
CTTTTGCAAAGCAATGTTTTTTCGATTTAATTTTTCTTCTTGCTTTATTCGTTCTTTCTGGGCTTCAGCCTCAGCTTCTCGTTTCACTTTTTCCTCTTCTTCTAACTGTCTTTGACGCTTGGCTTTGTCCGCTTCCAAGCTCTCTTGATAAGCGGCGTCTTGTTCCCGCTTGATTTTCTCTCTTTCGTCACGAGTTTGCTCGTCACGCTCATCACTAATCCTCTGCATTTCAAACATTTCATAGGCTTGCATCAGCCTATTCATCATTTGATCATTAGTCGAGTCGCCTTGAATGATAGCTACCACTTCATTGCTTCCTCTCACTCTGGTGACTACCAAAAACACCGGGAGTTTATCCTTCAGGGAGCGCAAACTATTCTTGAACACACTTCCCAAGAACCTCGAGCATTTTTCATTAAAACAATCCTCAAATTTCCTATTAGTCAAATCCCATGGCCACACTACAAAATTAGCGCATAGAAAATTCACCACATTTTCATCACAGAGAACATTAGAGCAGAATATATTGTGAAAAATAGTCTTATCACTGTGTAAATAAATTCCAAGCAACTTTCGTTCCCTGGCCGGACACATCAGTGCATCTTGTATGGCGTCCTCAAGTCGACCGATAAAAAAAAGTGGCGTCAATGGTCCATAGCGGATCGAAAACTCCTCATTAAAACTATTTGTACACTGAATCTCATCGCTAGGGTCCAAATCATTTGAAATGAGAGGCTTTGGTCTTTTAATTGTTGAGTCTTCATTTAAAAAATTTTCCTCTATTTCTTCTGCTATTTCTTCATCAAACTCGTCATTTTCTTGTATGTCCATATGCTCATCTGATTGTTTTATTTCTGGCTTGGTGATTGTCAGCAAATCGCTTAGAGTGTTTTCTTCATACTCTGTCAAAGTGACAACAAAGCCCATTTTTATAATCTCATCACATGGCGTTCTTTTCGAGTCTTTGTTTGTCAATTGATCTAGATTTTTTTTTATCTGAGCAAGACTTGTTTGATCTTCGACTAGTGAATTAACAGATAGTTCAAAAATTCTGTCATTTTCAACAAAATTTTGAAACGAATCTAAACTGTTGCAATTTTTCAAATCATCCAAATTTGTATCATCCTTAAAATAGAACCATTCTTGATTATTGGTAATGGTGTTTGTCAATTTAGACAAAGATCGTCGAATTTCAATAAAAGAAGTGTTCGGTTCGAATTTAATCTTTAAAACTCTATCTGATATTGATTGAACATTGTTTTCAATACTAAAATTGGCTGATTGATTGATAATTTTTACTTGACCAGATGACTGGATTAATTTTATGTTAAGCTCATAGGTTTTCGAGTCATAGCCGTTTAAATAGTTGGATGAAGAAGGCATTGGAGCTTCTTTAGACATGTTGGTAACGTGTAGAGTTATTTCTCCGGGCAAATAGAGATCGCTGAGTTTCATGGAGTTAATAACAAGAACTGACTTGTTTGGCCATCCGGTCAAGTTCTGATATTCGACTGGCACTTCTATTTCTTCACTAATTAATTTTTTTATTGTTGACACTGTTTCATTTTCAGCTATGTGCAGTGGAAATTTTTTGTCCAAATATTCGATGTTAAATGTGATGAGACGCTTTGTATCTGGCATGGACATGAGTCCCGGTATTTCAAAGATGTCTTGGGACGGCAGTTTATGGGGCACCAGAGTTTCGCTTGTCGTTTGAGTCGAACTACTGAAGTATGATTGAACTGCTTGGTCAATGTCCCAGTTGGTCGACTCCAAAATTGCCTGACATTGCTCAAAATCGTCTAAATGAGTTATCTCTTGAAAAAGGGCCAGCTTCTGATCCTTTTCGTCACATTCTCCGTTCATTTTCTAATTTTTCTTTTAATTATAATGCAAAATTGAATAGGAACTGCATACACTTGGATGTATTTATATTAAAAATGTTAAATAACTTAGTTTTGATCTTGAATTAAAATTTATTTAAAATTGAGAAATAAAAATAAAAAAAAAATTTTAATTTTATAATTTCAGTTAAAAAAGTATTGATTAAATTTTGACTGATTGAGAATTTTAAATTATATGCCACACTATGGTAACTAAATAAATAATAAAATCGCGCTTTTATTTTTAATTTTTGTATGATGTTTTAAAAAATAGAAATATCTTGCATCGCAGATAGATGAGTGTTAAATTACGAATCTATTTATTTACGTGATTAATATAAATCAATTTGCAATAGGCAGGTTTTTTTTTCTGAATTTGATGCAAACTTTAAAAAAAATTATAATTACAAATTTAAAGGTACATATGTTTACTTTTTTATTTTGTTTTAAGTTAAACTTGTCCTAAATGACCTGGGAGATTCTTTCAAAATATTTAAAAATTCAATTAAATAAACTAAATAAAAACAAAGAAAAAAAAATTATGTCTGAGTTTATTTTTAAAACTAAATAAAAGTGATAAATGGGTTATGCAATTAAAAAAATGATGATTCGGTCAAGCTAGAACTTATTTTATTTAAAGAAAAAACAATATTTAAAATTAGAACGAATAGTTTTGCTAAAGCTAGCAATTCCGTTTATGCTTGAGTGAAATTTTGTTTTCCATGTAAACAAAAACAATTTTTTAAATACCAAATTGATAAATCTGGATAAATTTCCTGCAAGAATGAATAACAATTTTTTTTCATAATATTTATGCTCGATTGAAATCAGAAAATATTTCATTTAATGCAGAAAAAAAAAATTTTTTTTCTCCCTAATATTTGTTATTTTTCTAAATGATAAATTGTTATTGATATTTTTTAAATATAATTTTATTTAGCTAAAAATTTATTTGTAAATATGGAAGAAAAGAAAGATGTAAATTTTTTTAATAAAATTAATTTTATTGATTTTTCCTTTATTTTTTTTAAAAAGATAAACGAAAAGCCAGCCACTTTTGATCATCTTATAGTCTTATTGATGAGCTCGGACCTGGTTCTTTTTGACGTAAAGCAATTTCTTCTCTCAACTAAATTAAACTAAAAAAAATATTTAAGAAATCTTTTGTATTCAGCTTTTTTTTGTCATCCCGGGTTTTTATGAGTCCTAATCAGCTGCTCAAAAAAATTCTAGAAAAAACATTTTACTTTTTATTTCACCATAAAATAATGACTCAAGTAATTTTTTATGCAGAACCAATATTTTTTCTATTTCAAAAATTAAGTCTGTTATAAAAAAATGCGTCAGTCGGTTTATTTACATTCTGAATCAATGGGCGCAAGATTTTCCATCTGATTTCCGTGATGTTGATATTATTTGCACCTTAAAGTCTATTAATGAGAAATTAATTTCTATTGATGAAAGCTTTGTCGATGATTTTGATAAGCTCTTTTCTCAAATAGCTAAACAAGTAATTAAATTTAATTAAATGAACCATTTTTTTTTCTTTTTTGTCAAGATATCAGAGATTGAATCATTTGAAAAAAATTTGATAATCATTCACCGAGAATCGGTTAATAAACTAGACAAAAAAATATCTGACGTAAATAAAATTAATTTTACAATATTTTTTATTAATGAATTAATTATTAAAGTTTAATATTTTGAATATATGCGATGATCCATCAGCACTGGCTAAACAGTTCACTTACATAGATCTAGAACGGATTAAAAATATAAGCGCTGATGAGTACTTGAATTTTTATATGAGTAATCAATCAAGCAAAGCACCTTTGAGCACTGTACAAGAAGAAATTTCAGACATTTGTGGAAAAAACTTTCGTGCTTATTTAAATGAATTAAGACAAGCCTGTGAAGATGAAGTGATGATTAAAAAAACGAAATACACAGATTATTCGTTTAAGCGCACATCCAATTTGCTTGCCTACATTGAATGGTTCAATCGACTTAGCTGGCTAGTATGCTCAGAGATAGTCAAAATTCTAGACAAGTACCAACGGGTTAAAATGATTGAGTTTTTTGTTGATACAGCTCTATATTGTTACAAAATTGGAAACTATAATTGTGCCATGGCTATAATAGGTTAAATACAATAGGAAAAAATTAAAATTTTTAATTTTGTTTTTTATAGCTGGACTTCAATCATATCCGGTCACAAGACTTAAACAAACAGTAACATATTTACATTATATTTAAAATTTTTTATTTTTTTCTGTTCTAGTTGAAGCATATTGACAAAAGTAAATTAGAAAAACTAGTCTTTTTCTCAGATCCTTTAAATAACTACCGTAATTATCGTAATCTTCTTAAAAACAATAAGATAAAAAAGCCAAATAAACTTTATGTGAGAAAAAAAAAATTATTTTAAAATGAAGGTTTTTATTTCTTTGGGTTGAATTTTTTTTCTTAGATTCCGGCATTTTCAATTGTAATGAAAGACTTAAATATATACTTTAACAATCTTTCACAAAATAACAAAAAAAGCTACATTTCAATATCGGTAAATTGGATGTTTTTTTGGTTAATCATGCTAAAAAAAAATTAATATTTTAAGAAATTTGGGGAAATTTCCAAATACCTAATGAACAATTTTAACAAAGAGCATATTAATAAAGTAAATTTATATTTAAAATTTTGATGATAATTCTAATTTTTGGTTTTAAAAGGCTAATTTTGCCAACAATAATTTCATTTATAACTATTTGCTTACCGAACCTTTGCTCAGAGAAGATGGTATTTAATTTAACTTTTTATTTTGTTACTTATTTTTTCTATAGCTTGCTTATATTTGTCGTTTAAATGCGAAAAGCCTGTCAATGAATCAGAAGAAAATCGGCTTAAAAATTTGAAGTATAATTTTTCAATAGATTATAAGTATTTACTTTAATTTATTCAAATTAAATTATTTAAGTGAAAAGTTATTGAAAAAAAATTAATTTTTTTTATTAAATTTTTGTACGAGTCATTTTTAACTATCAATTATTAGAGTTTTAAATATTTTAATCTCGAAGCCGTATTTTTAAATAGTGATTTTTATTTTTAAAAAAAACTTAAATAAAATAAAATAAAATTTTTGTCTAAAATTTTTTATAGAAAATTAAAATTCAATTATTTATGCAAAATTTCGCTAGGTAATAAATTTTCAAGTTAAAAATTTAGTTAAATATTTGTTTATTTTTAAAATAAAATTTATTAGAATTTTAAGAAAAATATTAAGAAATAGCATTATGATATTTAGAAAATAAAAACAAGATAATAGGTTCTAACCCTTGAATTTTTTAAAAATTTTTATAATTTTAATTCTAAAATTTAAAGTATTTTGATTCAACAACAAATAAAATAAACAATAAGCTTATAATTTAATAAATTTATTTTCTAAATGAATAATAGAAAGTGGCCACTCTAAGTAGCCAAATGGTTACATACAGAAATAAAGGGAAAATACAAGAAACATAAAATGAGGTTTTAAATTAATAATAAAACAATTGTATATAAACTAAATATAAATACAATGTATAACTATAAATAGTGCCGTGCGCAAAGCGCAAAATAAGCAAACAACTTCTAAAGGAATGGCACTTAAATCATTTAATCATGTTTTTAATTCATGATTAAATTAAGTGCTGTTATTGATGTTGATGATGATGTAACTGTACACTGAGTTTTGTTCACTACACTTGAAAATTGATGGTAAAAACTAAATCTTAAAATACAAAATGGGTTATCTGTCATTTGGACAAAATCAATTTGTTGGGAAAAAATTTATTTAACTTCGAATTTAGCACTAATTATATTAGATGTAAAGATGACTTCACATCAATAGATTACTTTAACTGTTGATACAACTGTGTTTATTTGAATTTTTAATTCTTTTCTGTTTTGTTCTTTTTTTAAAAAAGTTTCACAAAACCAATTTCACAATTCGTTTTAGTCTTCATTTTGACCTCTACAAACTTTGTTTACAAAACTGGAGAATTCTGAAAATGAAATAAAATTTTTTTGTTTTTAAAGATGAAAAAAATTCATTTAAAAATTTGAGCAACATACAACAAATTTTTAGTGATCTAGATACCTTTTTTGCTAACAAAATTTGAGAAAAATTAAACAAATTCTATGATCATTAGAGTTTAACTTTATTAAAAATTAACTAAATTAAACTATTTTAAATTAATTGGGATTGTGAATTTCAAAAACAAAAAGAACAATAGTTCTTCCTTTTTTTATAAATCTATTTTTCATAATCTAATCTTATATTAAAAAAATACCGCTTTTTACTTTGTTGCCTTTTTTACCTAAAATAATTTTTCGGATATAAATAAAAGACAAAAAATAAAACATCATTATGATTAAAATTGATTATTGATTTGGTTTACGTAAAAAAAGAAAATAAAATTTTTATTTTAGGCAAAAAAGTATGTTGTACTATGTTGGCAAAAAAGAAGTATTTTTGTTCAATTTGTTATTGAAATTCACTAAACCTTGAATTTAAAAAAAAAAAAATTTCATTTTTAGATAAAACATTTTAAAAAAACTGCAACATAACCTTTTATCCAAAAATATAGATTTTAATTTTTTTATTCTTTTTCATATATGATTATTATTAGGTAAAAAATGTGCAACAAAATATGTTGCAGTATATTTTAAGTACATTTAATAAAATTTCATTTTAATTAATCAAAAACAAAAAAAAAATTCACTTATATCTGATTTAATTAAGAATTTTTGTTACACTTTTTAAGAAATACCAATTTAAGACATTTTGCTACCATTAACTCTGAATGAATTAGTCTTTAAAAAAATTTCAAATAAATTATAATAATTAATAATTATAATAAAAGCTCTTATTAGCAATGAATGTAAACATATTTATTTTCAAAAAAAAAATAACTTGAAAACAAGGCAATAATATAGGAATGGGTAAAAAGCAAAGTGAATTGATACAATCAGGTCGATTGAATTTTGGCAAAAATTCCCAATTTGATGCTCGATTAAAACTGAACCGAAAAAACACAGATGCTCGTCAATTTCTGAACAAAAAGCAGCAAAGTGATAAATTTCGAGAAATTGTGACCAAAAATAAACACTCAAATCAAACGGTCATAGTTACGGGCCTTGGAAATGTTCGCAAAGATAGCACTGGCATCCGTGTTATTAAACCATCAGATCATCGTGTCATTACTAAAGGCTTAAACACTTTAGTCACAGTAAAAAACACTCAGCTAATCAAGGAAAATGATCAGGATGATAAATTATTTTCGGAAAATAACTTTAATTTATCTAGCACATCTATTCAGCCTATTAAAATCCAAATAGATAACGATTTGGCTCAAAGACGCAGAGAATCACCTCAAAATGAGATTTTCATTCGCAAAGGAACACAAAGTTATGATGACGAAGCCATGGAATATCAATCCGATGATAGAGGCATTAAATCAAGATTGTCTAGTTCAGTTGATTTTGGTGCAAATGGAGCCAAACTTTTTGTTTCAAATTTGCATCCCAAAGTTACCGAAGATGACATTTTGGAATTGTTCGGTGATATTGGTCCTATAAAGAGAGCAAGATTTATTGACAGAGGAGTGGCTGAAGTTACTTATTTGAAATTAGAGCATGCCAAAGAAGCAGTTAGAAAATATGATAGAAATGAGCTTGATGGTAGACCTATGCGAATCGAATTCACAGATAGCTTTGGAAAATTTTCAGTAAGAGAAGATTTGAGAAAAAATGAATCAAATGAAAAAATTGAGTCTCATGTTTGGAAAGATCCAGTCTCTCGATCAAAGTTAGCTGAACATAAAAATTCTCTTTCAAATAGATTTAAATTGGTAAATTATTCTAAAAATGATGGAGTTACAAAATATAGTTTTAGTGAAAACAAAAGATCTAGTGACATTAAGGGCAAAGTTTCAGTTGATTCATCAATTATACATCAAGTTTTGTTTAATAAAAAGTCTAACTCTAATCCGGTTACATTCACTGTTAAATTGTAATCAAGTAATAGAGTATTTGTGTAGATTATTTTAAGGCTATTCATTTTTTTTTTATTGTGGGTTGCTCTCAAGTTTTAGATTTTATTTTTTAAAATAAAAGTTGGATAAAATTAGTCTGTTATTTTTTTTAATTGGAATTAAATAAAAATTTCAACATATCTAATTTTTTTTTGAAAAATAACTCTTATTAGAAATTTAATTTAAATTTATTAAAAATAAAAATAAATTTTTGGCTTATATTTTCTGCAAAAAAAAAAAAAAAATTTTCATAAAAATAAATAAGAATTAATAAAAATTCCACTCAATCAATCAAAAAGCTCTAGTCAGTATCACGAGTCTACTCTAAAAATGTAACTCTGCGTGTAAAAGTCAACAGAACCATTCTTCGCCAACAGAGTAGAATCCATGCGCAATGAAAAAAATCATTTCTTTAACTTAAACAAATTCATTGAAAGAAAAGTTTGACAGATTCAGTCTCATCAATTAGAAGCTAATTTTACTACAATAATAAATCCTTGGTTATAATTATTCATCTCTTTTAGTTACGACTTTACCCTCAGCCTACCAAGTTCTTGTCAAAATTAATAAGCACATTTAAAGTTTATTTTTCATTCACTATATTTTCTCAAATTTATTTAATACTCTTAAATTGGCTAGCATTGTGAATTTTGAAACAAACGAAACAAAAAGGAATTTTAAAATTGAAATAATTTTGTTTTGTTTTGATCTAAAACTACTTTTTCAAATTGTACCACCTGATACAAAAATTTTAACCAAAATTGCCTCTGCAATAATTACTTAATGCATATAACTCTTTAAACTGATTGAAAATTTTTTTAACAAAAATGGAACAACCTGATACAATTTGGAATACAAGCTAAAATTTAATTTAAATAATAAATTACAAATCCAATTTTTGTTATGTTTATCTTTTACTAATAATTTTACAATTAAAAATTCACACAACAAGATTGAAATGGCATTAGGGGTTCTATCATACAATTAATCAGTAGAAATTAATGTTCAATATTATAACAAGATAGTTTCAAAAATAAAAAAATCTCAAATAAATAAAATAATATTATCAATTGAATTAAAATAACAAAGATGTTATTTTAGAATTTTTATTTTAATAATGTGATCTTTTTTTGTATCTCTTTCTTTCTTCTTTTAGCAGTATTCCGACTATTTTTCCATTATAACTTTAAATATTTTTTGCTATAAAAAATGTCAAGGCCTAAAATTATTTTATTGTTTTTCTCATATAACTTTAAGAAAAATTTATGACCTAAATTTAGTCTTAAATCAATAAATACTTTATTAGCTGAATAAAAAAAATAAATCAAAATTTTTTGTGAAAATATTTTTTCTATAGAAAAATTCAAACTAACTTTACTAAATCTTCAATTTTATACAAAGAAAAAAAAATTTAAAAATTACTTATTATTGATAGCATTTGAAAATACTAATTTTGATTATAATAGTAGCTTACGTACTAGAAATTAAAAATTTTGCCTTAAAAAAAAACTCTTGAGGTAATTTTAATTTTCGAGAAAAAAATTATTCTTTTGTCAGAAAAACTAAAAATTTATATAAAAAACAAAAACTTATTTTGTTAATAATAATTATTAATGGTTTATATTTGCTAAATTAATTGATATTTACCAAATATATATTATAAAATAATTAAATAAACTTATAAATTTGCATCAATTAACTAAAAAATAATGAAGCTGAATTATGATAACATTTTATTCGAGATCATAATTATGAGTTTCAGATTGTGTTCTGATAAAACTGGCAACAGAGCTATCAATTTAATAATTTAAAATCTTATCTAATTGATTAGATAAATAAATACTATTATTTTTCTATTTAATATAAAAATTTAAATAGAAAAAAAGACAAAATTAAAAGGTCTAAAAATCTTGAAGACTCCCTTGCTTCATGTCCTTTTTGTTGAGACAGAATGCTAGCACTATTTGAAGATTCACTCTGGGTCTTGAAAAAAGTCTAAATTTTATTTATAATTGAAATACGGCTATAATAAGTTAATATAAGAGAAAAAAAAAAACAAAAATTCAAGTTAGATACTTAAATATTTTATTTTTTAGTATTTTTATTATAATAATATAATGAAAATAAATTTCAAATTAAAATTAAAATAATAATTATTTAAAAAAAAAATTGAATTAGTCGAAAGAATATTTTCAAACCTATTCATCGAATTTGTCTATTGTACCAACAAGTTACTTTGGTTTTCTATTTAGCAAGAACTAAAATCGTCTTTTTAAGTAACCGGCCATTTTCCTTCATTCAAAACCAATCGGTATTATTCGACATTGGACAACCTTTTGGTTAACTTTATGTCCTCTTCTAAAGAAAATTTTTTTTGCTGATTTTTTCTTAAATCAAATGTTTGACTCGTTTGAGGACGACGAATATGAGGAAAAAGCGAACCAAGTCGACTCGAAAAGAATCAATCAAATAATAGAGTACGATTCAGATGAATCAAACGACCAAGACAAATTGAGCCACAGAGAAAAACACATTCTTGAATCCGATAATAAGTTAGTTTTCTACAATAGGAGCTCTATCGACCAGCTGGCCAAAGTAAAAAATTTTTTTTTTGTTGAAAATTAATCAATATATTAATAATTTTTATTTCTAGAATAAATTTGAAATTTATCTATACCGTCCGTCTCATCTTTTATTTTCAAATAAATCATTAACCTCAAGGTAATTCATTCAATGCCCATTTAATCTAATTTTATTTAGAACTCATTTTAAGCTCAAGTCCGCGGTCGCTCAAACAAAGACTTCTCGACTTGTATTTAGAAGAAAACAATCGACACTTTAGCGAATCCAAAGTAAAACTTATTTTAAAATAATTCTTAATTTACTTTGAAATCCAAACACTATTTTTTATGTGTTAATTTGATATTAATTAGAATTTATACAAATTTAAAAATGAAGATCCACTATCAAATAATATCTGTTTTTGCCTGAGCCATTTTAATAAATTTTTTTTTTCAATTTTTTAGTTAACACTCAAAAATCAGAGGCCCTTTTTTGTTAGTTTTCATTGCATAAAAATAAGCATACAAAAATTAAATCATTTTGATATTTTTTGATTTTAGAATTTTAATTGAAAAAAAAATTTTAAAAATGATTAAAATTTATTAACTAAAAACAAAGAAAAGATGTAACATAAAGGGCCGAAAAAACCCCTTCGGTTTTTGAGTGTTGACTAAAAAATTGAAAATAAAATTTTAACTAACAGTCCACTCAGTTAAATCACCACTTTAAGAAATTAAAAATTTATATTGATGGTTTTTTAGATTAATTTACAAATGCAAAAATTAATAAATTTTCTTTAAAAAAACCTATAAATCCTGCTAACATCATTTTCGAATCAGAGTAGAATAAAAATACCATCTTTTTTTTATCAAAATAATTCTTATTTTATTTATCTACAAAATATAAAAATATCTACAATTTGGTGAATTTTCTAATGTTGCTAGCAGACTCTCTTGGGTTTTTTTTTGTCTTTTATTTCTTTGTTTAATAAGTAAATAATAAAATACACCAAAGATGTTGTTTTATATCAATTTCTTAGGCGAGCTAAATTAGGGAGAATAAAGTTTTAAAAATTAAATAATTTTTTTTTAAAAAATATTTTGAAAAAAAAAATTAATTAAATTTTATCAAGTATGTAAATTATTCAACCAATTTGCTTGAAAAACTTGTAAATCGTGAAAATTTGAACACTTTAGTCCTAAATCTATATGCTCAGAACGAAGGCTACTCGTTTGGTTTTAACCTCAAATTAAATAGCTATTTTGATAATAAAATCAATAAAATGGAAATAAATAAATTGGAAACCAAACAGTTATCTTATGAAGAAAACGATTTATTTTTTTATATAAACACCGGTGAAATACCTCCGATCCTAATCGATTTAGTCGATCACATGAACGTAGACTTATTCTACGATGGTTGCATTGTGCTGGAAATACGGGACCATCGGCGAAGAAACCACCTAGCAGCGACTAATTCGATTAAATACGACCTAAATTATGTTATTTTACAACCATCAATGCAAACCCTGCTGGCCGATATAAATAGCATAACAAAGAGTGGAAATTGCGTGTGGACTCAAGAGGACATTTATGCGCTTGAGAGTCAGCTGTTGTTGGCCACATCAGCGCCACTTTGTCTACAGCCAAGTCCGCTCGTGTCCATCATCAAAAGCAAAGTACTTTCTTACAAGTATAGATTAAGCAATCGCGATTTAATCAAAATGAGCTCTCGTTACTCGGAAGTCAGTCGGCTGAGATCACTTAAATGGCACGAATACGATTTACCCTATCCGTTTAGGATACTTAAAATACGAAAAAAATATTCGCATGACAATTCAAATTTTCTTACCGATCGGTACGTTAACAGTGAGATTATTTCAAACGGTCAAAGTAAACTTTGTGAAAAAAAAAGCCATTTGGCCCAAGATACTAAGGTGAATTTTTTATTCAGCTCTAAAAATCTATTAGAGTTAATTTTTATATTAATGAGAGGCTTTTTTACTAAATTAAATATCAAAAAATATTATGACAATCAATTGAATCAATTGATTATAAATCAATAAATTTTTAAGCTTTTTGGTAAAATTATTTTATCCCAAAACTAACACAATTAGTAAATATCTCTTGTAACTTATTATTAGAATAAATACAACTTAGGTGATTTTACAAAATCTATTTGGATTAGGTTAATAATAATTTTGCTTTAATAAATATTATTTAATTTGAATTTAATAATTGAAAAATAAGTAATCGAAGTATATGAATGAGCCTTACTGAATTAAATTAAATTTTTTTTATTCAAATTGTAAGTAAGATGCCATAGTGACACTACAACTAGTCCCATTCAGCAGGTTTATTTTTAATACTTTTTTAATACTAGAAAAAAATATAATTTAATAATAAAATATTTTTTTGGCATTGGATTAATTTTACTAGATATTTTATTAAAACACTAGATTAAAAGTTAAACTAAAATTTATTTTAAATAATGAAAAATTAAGCAAAAAAATTTTAATTAAAGTAATTACGATTTATTATTTTTTCTTCTTTTAATTCACATATTGTGAACTTTTTTCTCATAGGTCTCGTTGGTCAATGAATACATATATGATGAAAAAGATTGGTTTTGGGTCATTTTTATTTTTATTTTATTTATTTATTTTATTTTCATTTTGCGCCATTTCTGGCGATGTATTAAAATTAAAAATGAAAATTTTTATTATATTATAGATTCAGAAAACTTTAAGAAATTAATTTTTTCTTTAATTAGATGTCATTTAATTTTTTATTTTGAGGCATGAATTCAAAATTTATATAAAATTATTTAAAGAATGAATATTCAAATATTTAACTATGTTAAAAACGGAATTTTTTTTATTTAGGACTATTAAAAAAATTATTTGATTTAGTATTATATCACTTAATTCGGATAATTACGCTAATATATCAATTAATTTTTTTTTATTTATTTATAGTATAATTTAAGGAAGTTTTCCTTCCCAAGGCTACTCAGAATGGATCTTAGTCCTTCTTCTCAGCCTCGCAAAATTGAATAATTGATAAAATTATTACTTTTGTTTTTTAAAAAATACAATTATCTACAGTTTTTCGAGTCAAAAACAGATAAATACATAAAATTGTATTGATAAAAATAGAATCAATTAATTTTGTTTTATAGTAAATTCTCTTTTTTTCTATTTTAGTGACATGCTATTCAAAATTTAGCACTGTTTTTAAAAGAAAATAAAAATTCAATTTTAGTGACATTTAATAAATAGTGAATACATTTTAAAACTGTAAACAATTATAAGATCTTATATAAAATTCTTTAAAAAATGAACTTTAAATCATTTGAAATATGTTAAAAACGGATTTTTTTAACAAGGGTTTATTTATTCTTTTTTAAGACACTTCATTAAAATTGAACATTACTTTTTTTAAATCAGTGCTCATTTTCTAGTAACATGTCACTAAATTCGGATAATTATGTTATAACCTAAAATAATTACAAAGTCTAGTTCAAACAAAACTAAATCCAATTCTATTATCAGCTAAAAAAAATGTCTTTTTTCTTTTGTTAAATTTTTCAAAAATTAGAAACTGAAACTTAAGCTTTCTTTGATTTACTTTTAAAATTTGATTTAATTTTTTTATTCTATTTCTCTTATTTTAATAAACAAACCCTGAAGGGGCGTAAGCCCAAAGGTTTAACATAAAAAAGTTGGTAAAAAAAGCGGTTAAAATGAAACTTGATGTCAGATAAATGGTCTCTTAAAAGATAAGACTAAAAAATAATAGAGAAAAGTAATAGAGAAAAAGGTAATTTGTGGGAGTATAGAAAAAAGAAAAATGTGTGAAAAACACAAGAAAGTTGAGTTATTTTAAATAGAAATTCATCATCAATGGCTTGTTAAAAAAATTACTTGAAATTGAGAATAAAAAAAACAAAATCTTTTTAAAAATTTGTTATATAAAATTTTGAAGATTTAAATAAACATAAAAAGTCAAATTTTTAAGACAAGAAAGTCGATTTTAAGTTTTAAAGATAAATATTAATTCAACTGATCAAATTATTAAATTTTTTTTTTTTCAATTATAATTTTCAAAAATAAGAATAATTTATTTATTAAAATAAATATTAATGGTTTTGTGAAATTTAGTACAATAGAACAGAACAAAAAGTAAAAAGTATTAATAACTTTTTTTCTGGACGTTAAAAATTGGTTCTGTTAATGCAACATAGTGGAACATTCAAAGTTGTATAATTGACAAAATTCTTTCAAAACTCTGCAAGATTAGCAGAATTAAATTTTAATGTATTTGAGCGTGGTGCATTTTGCAGAGAGTTTGCATATTATTAACAGACTTTGGTAGTTGATGCAAAAGCCGACGAGTCAACTTGTTTACTAAATATGATTAAATAAAAGTAAAGAAATAAAAAATTTCAAAATAATTTTTTGTCTTAAATTGAAAATTAAAACAAATTTCAATTTAAAACAAAAAATTAAAAGTAGACATTGGTTTTTCTAAACATTATTTTATTTAAATATATATTTTTTGGTGTTGAAAATTAATTAAAATTTAAAAATGAATTAATTAAAGGATTTTTTTTTTAAGTTATCTTTAATAATTTATTTTTTTAACTACATTTATAACATAATTGCTTAATTTTTTTCATTTATGAAGGACATCAAATCAAGCACGCAACTTCCATCACTTGATTCTATTTTGGTAAAACGTTTTACTAAATTTCCCGAACAAACAAAGTATACGCTAGAAGCGAATCTGGTAGAGACACAATTATTAAATTAAATTGAAAAAATGGTTTAATTTAAGCTTTTTTGCTTTTAGATTCCAATAGAGGAGCTTGTTCTGGAGGCAGAAGACAAATCTAGCAAAAACAACTACTCAAAATTAGTAATTCTTCGTCAAACGAATGATGGAGTTTACTATTGTAAATTATCACTACGAAACGACCAAAAACATCAAATATCATTTCGGCTTGGCACTGCATTGGATGCTGAAAAATATATTCAGCAATATTTGAAAATATTTACCGAAGAAGGACGACGTCAAGTCAGTCTAAAGCACAATTTAATCGAAAAAACAACAGAAAACAAGACAAGTCATTCAGCTCTCAAGAAGCCGAACAATACCAGTCTGGTACAAACTGGTCTGCCATTTCAAAACATTTTTCCATCTCAAAAATTCAATGATGAACAAATTCAATCTTATCAAATGTTTTTGCAGAAAGAATTCAATCAGCAACGAAATCAAATTGAACAGCTTAAGCGAAGTAGATCGTCAAGCACCGAAGACTCGGCCTCTAATCTAAAAACACTGGTCACACAGCCTTCTACAAATCAAAAAATGTACGCCAACATACGAAATTTATCTCAAAATAGTCCTGTTTTAAATTCATCTAGTTTGGTAACTTTAAATCAAAAATATGAAAGATCCGAGTCTCAGAACGGACTGAATCAAAAATTGGGCCGAACTAATCTTAGTGCTAATTTTGCTACTACGAGCTCGGCTATGTCCAACAATAATCTAATTCAGGTTTTGATGCCCAAGATGGCTCAAGCTGTTCAGAAAGATAAAGAACCTCATAGTGAACTAAATTCAAGTTTGCTGACAAATGCAGTAAATGAAACTCAACCTAATAAAAAATCGCCCAAAACTCCAAAGACACCTGCCAAGCGTCAGACTAAAAAAAGAGCCAATTCAACCACATCACAATCACAAATTGCACCAAAAAGCTCGCCCACTGACACCAATGGCGATCAAAATTTTAAACCAACTAGCACTAAGATAATTAATGCATCAAGTCTTTTTAAAAAAATAGCGATCGACAATCGGCCCATGATCGTCACGCTCAATTCAGACTCGAACAAAATTTCAGCTAAGCAATCGGATGATTTAAATTCACAAACTCAAAACGCTTCTAGTCCTATCAAATCATCAACTGTACAATTTTTACAAAAATCTACACCGGTAATTAGCCTCAATGCGGCTCAGAGTAAAATTTACAATCATGAATTAACAAATTCAGTTAATTCTTCTAGTGTGAAAAAAGTCAATCAGGATCAAATAAAACAAGGAAATGAGCCTATTTACATAACATCTCCTGGTAGCATCAAAACAATTCAATCAAGACCTAATTATATTTTTCCATCTACGGTCAAGACAATACCAATTAATTCCAAAACAAACCAGCAGTTTTTTGGAAATAATCCAACATTAGACAACCACAGTTTATTTAACAAATCATTAAATAATAGCCAACAGGCTACATCGGTTATTTTGCTTACTAATAATTCAAATGCAAATACACCCAAGTCAAGTTAAAAAAGAATTTAAAAGAAAAAAATGGTTGTTTTTTTTTAAAAATAAATTATCCGAGTTAACGTGACCATAATGACTAGTCCGACGAATAAAAGGTTATATTGAAACCTTAACGGTGCTTAGTGACAAGTTGTAATGGTCTAACGCCAATTTAAACTTCCATGATTGAATTTTTTAGCCTTTTTGTTTCTATTTTCTTTGGTTTTGCTTTTCTCATTATTGCTTAATCTAAGTCTATTTTCTTCTTTTTTTTTTTTTATTTTTCTTTTAAATTTTTTTTAAAAGAATAAAAGCTACTGTTAGATTTTTTGTTGCTGATGTTGTTGTAATCGATCACTTAGCATGATTAAAAATCTTAAATTTGAAATTTCTAGCTTTTGGTCATTGCAAACATTCTTCAAAACGATCTCATTTAGAATATGGAAAGTTTATTTAATTTTTTTCTTTTTTTTTTTTTTTTGATATTTTTCGCTATTTTTCGTTTTCGTTTTATTTTGTTTTTTAAATTAATTTGAAAAAATAAAAAAATTTAAATTCAAGTTCAATTGATAAAATTAATTTTTTTCATATCTTAGCCTTTACATTAATAAACTGAGCTAGATACAAATTAAAAGTCAAATTTTAAAAAATTGTAGATGACTTAAAGGTAAAAAGTAGTCTTTTTTTTTATTTGTTTATCTGTACCTTCAGAATATATTAAAAAAAAAAGATTTAAAATAAAAAAAAATAAAATAAAAATGATAAATAAGTCAAAATAAAATTAAACACGATATGTTGAAATAACAAGAGGTAAGACATATTTAAATATTAGATAGTTCAGGAAAGAAAGCAGAAATTACTAAGTAGCAATTACAGGAGTTGGATATTCGATATATCTTGATTCGAAACCTTCTTTATATTCTTCCACTAATCTATTAACTAATAGAACTCATTGACTCAGTCCTGTCCTAGCATATCTCACACTCAACAAAAAAGTCGATTTGAGACTGTTAGTAGATTTAGTTTATTAAAGACCTCTTGGTGTATAATATTGGAGAGGGTATCATATTTTAGCTTCAAATTAGATCGAACTGCTGAATTTTGAATAACTAGTATTTTTTTGATGTTAGTTTCTGAGAATGAATTTAAACAAGGAAAATAATAATCCAAGATTGATCCTATTAAGGATTTGTAAAGATTACCTAATCTTTTTGGTTTTAGACCCCATTTTCTATTTGAAAGATATTTTAAGTTAAGCCTTGAATTACAGCGCTCTTTTAATTCATCCACCATTGTAATAAACGTAAATTTTGAGTCTAATGTTATTACTAAGAATTTAACTTTTTTCTCTTTATTTAAATTGTTATTATTAATTTTAAGGTCAAGATTATTTTTAATCCAATAGAAATTTTCATTTTCCATTTAAAAAGCCATAATTCAACTTCTTTTAGATATTTATTAATCACTTTTCCATGATTTCCTATCTTTTTAAAAGTAAAAAAGGTAGCCAAATTATCTGCAAAAGAAGAGAGTATTGGCAGTTTGTTTTGTTTCTTTTTGGTATGTCATTTATGAAAATGCTAAAAATGTTTTATTGGTCCATATTCTTAGGCCGTCTTTAAGCTTCTTGTACAGCGCTGTTGACAGAGGGAAAACTTTATGAAAGCGCTGTACATCTGTGGGGGATTGAAGTAATCATCGACCGCCGAGGTCGAGAGTGACTTCGATTTATCTAAAGTAAAAAGCTTTTACCGGAATCTGATTTGCTGTAAGCTTCTGAAGCTTCTTCTTTCTATTAAAGGACTCTGAAATTTTTTGAATAAGAAAGTAAAGATTATCTACAGTGCGTTTATGTTTTCTAAATCCTGATTTTTCATGAATAAGTAGACTATTGTTCTCAAAAAATTTATATATTCTAGAGAAGATGATGCGTTCAAGTAACTTTCCAAGGCAGCTTGTCTTACTAATTGGACGATGGTTATTAGGGTCTTGAGTGTGAGATGTTTTCTTGGGATCATGGTTATACATGCTATTTTCCGAGATTATGGCACTTGGCCTAGTTCCAAAATCCTGTTAAAAGTAGTCATAACTTTTGAAATTTTACATAAGTTTGATGTTTGATCAACATCTATTTTTTTACTGATTCACTAATTAAGAATTTATCATCAGTTTTATTGGAAACTTTAGATTTTATTTCTGAAGCGATATCAAATGGCTTAGCAGTTTCTGGTTAATGGTTTCTTTAGATCGTTCTCAAAAAGTAGTATTAGGGGATACCAATACAAGTTGGTTAGAAGTTAAAAATTGAGTTCCACAAGGTTCAGTTCTAGGTCCTCTCTTTTTCTTGGGCATTTCATTATTTATACAAACGATATGTTGAATATTGTCTGAAACCATTGTGAAGCTTATGCTGATCACACCAAGATCCTATCAAAAATTGATGATTTTAACTCGATTTATAACTTACAATCAGATATAGATAAAATGTGTAAATGGTCAAAAGGGTGGTTGACCATTTTCACACTTTATCTAGTTAGGTTTTTATATACAAAGTGATTTAAAATGAACTACCCAAATCAAAAATGCCACAGCTAAAGAAAATAGAATGTTGAACTTAATTAAGAAAGCATTTAAGTATCCTTGTAGCGAGACTATTTAATTATTGAATTGTACACCTGGAATATGCTGTCGGTTCTTGGTGTCCTTATTTAGAAAAAGACATTAAAGACCTTGAGAGGGTTCAACAAAGAGCAACAAAGTTAATTCCAGAAGTTCGTGACTTGGATTATCAACAACGTTTGTTAAAGCTAAATTTAACTGAGTACAAGAAGATTAAGAGGTGATCTAATTCAGATGTACAAACTGGAAAATAATTATGAAAAAATTGAATTTAATAAAGGAATCAATTACAATCTTAATACAAAACCTGGATGATGAAACAAAAAGAAGAGACTGCTACAGCTCTTCTACTATGCTTAGATAACCTCTAAACTCTAAACAGTTTAAACTACTAATACTTTTTGTGCCTTGAATACAAATAAACCTAACTGAACTGAATGTGTTAATTTTCAAATTAAATTTGCAAAAAACTATTTTTTTTCAATGTTTTTCAAATTTGAAGTAAATGACTTCAATGAAACTAATAATTTTCGCAAAAATATGGCTTATATCATATGCTTTTTAGCATAGAACTCTGTAAGAATGTTATCTTTTAACTACTAGTTAAAAGATAACATTCATTTGGATTTACACTAATTTGGATTTTTCTCAGAACTAAGATAAAATAGAATAAACTATCCTTTTAATTTTTAAAGGTGGTTAATTGATCAGTAGAATAGAAGCGGTATTTAATTAATGAAAATCCCAACTTAAAAAGGCGGCAATTAACTAAAATATAAATAGTCATCAATCCTCATTCTTCGATTTAAAAGTTGATCCAAAGTTTTTTCCCGCTTATTTGTCGCTTTAAAATATTGTGAAGACGTCTCATCATTTAATTTTTCTAAGCCTAGAATTAAAAAATAAAAGATTAAAATTAAATAAGTTCACATAATTATTAGTGTTGGGTACCGTGAGTGGCGGCCACTAGACCGTCAAAAGTTGATGTTGGCCGTTTAGATGGCCGCGAGGTAAA